>JAJEJO010053927.1:0-113288 GCA_020662805.1 Glaucomys volans
AGGAGTGGTGGCACATGCCTGTAATGTAAATGTAACAGAATGATATAGGTTTTAACAATAGATTTTAAAGATGAGAGACAGAGGCAGAGAGACAGAGAATGGTTTGTGCTCTATGAAATCAACAAAAATTAAATTTACCCTGAACATTTTGAATTATGAAAACATTTCTAATATAAAATGAAGCAATCTACATCATTGTCAAAGTCACTATGTTGTGGGAAGAATTACATTCAATGACTGCACATATTCAGCCTTGAGAAATCCCTGAGAATCTGTGTATATTTTAGCATGAATATGCAACTGATTTGCATTTAGCAACACCTAGTGCTTGAGTTCAACAGAGAACTTACAGAAACTTAGCTGTGTATTTGCAAGTTGAAAACAAAAATATAGTTTTAGATGAGATGATTGTATAATTTCTTAGTGTTTTCTTAATAGCTATTTTGTGCTCTATGGCGATTGCATAAATTATTTCATGATAATATATTTTACTGACAACCCAATCAAACAAAACCATTCAAATAGTTATATCAATACATTTTATTCCATAATACCTGCAAATGAAATTAAACATATAGGTTGAAAAAGGTTCAGTTTTAAATAATTCCTAACAGATTTTAATAATAAATATAATGAGATCATGAGGTGTCCATGGAATTTTATCCAAGCAATACTCCTCTTTTAAAGATTTTTCATTTGTTCTTTTTGTTCTACTTGACAGTGGAATGAATTTTGACGTGTCGTACATGCATGGAGTGTAACTTCCCTTTTTTGTGGTTGTACAGGAAGTGGAATCACACTGATCATGTATTCATATAAGAATATAGGAAAGGTGTGCTCGATTGCACTGTCTTTCTTTCCCACACCCCCTCCTTTCCCTTCATCCCCCTTGTCTAATACAGTGAACTTCTATTCTCCCCCAACCCTAATGTAAATTAGCATCCACATATCAGAGACTGTCACTGCTGGCATGAATTTGATCAGTTTCCCAAACTGGGCGGTGAGAAGATTGGAAAAATACAAACAAATATAGACGAAGATGGACCTGATGGGACGCCAAGCCCTGAGGAGACTTGACTGGTACCATAACAACCTCTGCATGTTTATTATATAGGTTTAAACATCAAAGGGATCTATTGTGAGAAAAGTTCTTCAAGATAAACAAAAACAAGGTTAGTGATCAAGAACAGCCCAATTAAAGCTCATGGGCTTGCTACCATCTCTTCTACCTCAGGGCACCTGGCATTTGAACTCAAGGCTGTTGAACTAATCAATTCTGTGAAAGGCATAGAATTTTTCCTTTTAACAGGAGTCACCCTAAATGGACAGTTTTCTCTGTACCTTTGCACTAGAGATCCCCAAGGGGTGTCACCACTGCCCAGGGCAGTTCAAAGTAATGATATATTCACTGCTCCTGACAACAGAGAATATTTGGCCTTTGGATATTGGGGACTGGATTATTTCACATAGCATGAAAATCTCCCATTCCATCCATTTACTGGCAAATGACATGATTTTATTTTTCTTTATGGTCAAGTATTAATCC
This sequence comes from Glaucomys volans, assembly GCA_020662805.1. Classification (NCBI taxonomy): domain Eukaryota; kingdom Metazoa; phylum Chordata; class Mammalia; order Rodentia; family Sciuridae; genus Glaucomys; species Glaucomys volans. The sequence continues at coordinate 1,547 of JAJEJO010053927.1, forward strand.
ATTGTGTTTATGTACCACATTTTCTTTATCCATTCATCTGTTGAAGGGCATTTTGGTTGGTTCCATAGATTAGCTACTGTGAATTGAACTTCTATAAACATTAATGTGGCTGTGTCACTGTAGTAGGCTGATTTTAAGTCCTTTGGGTGTATACTGAGGAGTGGGATAACTGGGTGAAATGAGGGTTCCATTCCAAGTTTCCTGAGGAATCTCCATACTGCTTCCCAGAGTGGTTGTACCAATTTGGAGTCACACCAGCTATGTATAAATGAATCTTTTCCCCACATCTTTGCCAAAATTTATCATTATTTGTATTCTTGATAATTGACATTCTGACTAGAGAGATGAAATCTCACTGTAGTTTTAATTTGCATTTCTCTAATTGCCAGAGATGTTGAACTCTTTTCATATATTTGTTAACCAAACATATTTATTCTTCTGTAAATTGAAGAAATACTCTTTCTTCAGGAATAATAACAGACAATATTTATCAAAACCTATCATTATTAGTGAAATTAAAAAAAAAGTCCATGCTATTCACTAAGTGGAATGAATCTGACACAACTTTCCAATGTACATATATGAATACACCATACTGAATTTCACCATCATATACATCCACAAGTTTGGGATCATAATGAGAATAAGCTATATTCCTTGCTTGTATAAATATATCAAGATAGATTCCACTGTCATGTATAACTAAAAGAACCAATAAAAAAGAGATCAAACAACTTATATTCTGATACATGATTTGTAGAGGCTGTACTCTATTATTGTTATTTTCAAGGAATGAAATAATACTATATTGCTTATTTTGTGATGCAGGGGGAAGCGATAATGACGATTTTTATGATTATTCTAAGAATAGTAACAATAACCATTATGATAGTAATAAAACAGTTGGTCATTTAGTAACAGGTCACAAAGAAATAAGCACCCACACCAGCTTCCTTATAAATCAAAGCAACTTGATCTTTTTAATCATTCGTAGAGGAAAACTAGAGATGACTTCATGGTGGAAATACGAAATTCAAATTATCAGAAGAACAGTGAGGGGAACTTAGGAAAACAGACGCATTTTTCAGACATCAGCAATTGTTGAACCTAGTTATAAACTAAGTTGGTTCACCTATTTAAATACAGCTGAAATAACATAAATTAAGAAATAACTTTGAAATTCTAAGATTCATTTTGTATTAAAACTGAGGCAGGATGACAATTCCTTAGAAATGCGTCCCATTTTCTTTTTTTTTTTTTAGTCAAAACTATTTTGTACTGTGTACTATAAAAGCTTAAAGAGTAGAAAGTCCTGATGAGATCAGAACCAATTGTCCAGGAGAGCATACCAGCCCTGGGAGAAATGGGTAAGACCCAGATGCGCTGCCTCTCAGAGACTGATGGTGCTGGAAAAACAGAACAAAGCAAAAAAACTAAACTACAAAATGTAGGAGGAGAAAGAGGAAAACCATTAGGAACTAGTTTTCCCCTAAGTTCTCCATCAATAAGCTGTTAGAACTGGTAAACAAAGTCCATGAAATAGCAGGATACAAAATCGAAATGACAACTAGTCTTTTTTATACCGCTAATGAACTCATTGAGAAGATTTCCAGAAAGTGATTCATTCACAATACCAACTAAAAAAATAGAAATACATAGGAACAAATTTAACCAGGGAGGTGAAAGATCTCCATAATTGAAATAATAAAACACTAATGAAAGATATTATAGAGGATAATTGACAAAGGAGAAAAATACCATGTTCCTGGAATAGAAGTCTCAAGGTTGTTAAAATAACCATCGTGCTGAAATGATCTATGATCCAATGTAATCACCATGAATGTACCCAGGACTTGACGTTCTTCTTATAAACAGAAAACAGTTCTGAAATTCATATGGAACTGCAAAAGACCCACAATAGTGAAAGTAATGATCTTGAAGGAAACAAAACAAAATAACAACAAAACAAAACAAAAGCAAACAGAGGAGAGAGGGTGTGTGGGGTGGGGGGGAGAAAGGAGGAGAGAGAGAGAGAGAGAGAGAGAGAGAGAGAGAACAAAACACAAAGTCAGAGACATCACAATAACTGACTTCAAAACCTACTGCAAAGCCATAGGATCTGAAAGAGCACTGAGCTGGCATATAAAGAGACACAGACATCAGCGGCTAAGAATAGAGAACCCAGCAATTAATCCAGGAAAGTACAACCAACTGATTTTTATACAAATGTGCCAAAAACATACATTGGGGTAATGATGGTCTCCTCAGTAAATGCTGATGGTAAGACTGGATATCCATTTGCAGAAGAATGAAGCTATTACTCTACTTTTCACCAAACACAAAAACCAGCTCAAAATGTAAGACCTGAAATCGTAAATTTATTGGAAGAGAACACTTGAAGACATTGGTGTAAATGAAGATTTGTTTGGGTAGGATCCCCAAAGCACAGGCAACTGATATAAAAATAGACAAACTCAATTATATCAAACTCAGAGGCTTCTTTGCAGTACAGAAAACAGAGTCAAGAGGCAGGTTAGGGTCAGGAGGAAAATGAGTACTATTCATTCAGCAAGGGACAAATATTCAGCATATATAAGAACTCAATGACCTTCTCCACAAAAACTAATAATCCAATTAACAAATTTTCCTTCAAAATAATTATATTAGAATTTTCCCTTCCATATTGTACTTGTTTTGTTATTAGCTTTTTAACAATGTAGTGCACTTCTTTGGAAAAGATTTAAAATAGAGGATAACAAAAAGTGAGTAAAACGAAATTCACTCCAAAACCTGGTGATTAAAAATTACCTTTGTCTAAAATTTGAAATGTGATTTTTGTATTATTTCTCCAATCATCTATAACGCACATTATTTTTCCCTACCTCTACTTATTTCTCTGTCTCTGTTCCAAATGTGAATGTTTAACAGTTTAATGTGATGTTTTTATTATAGTATAACTTATTCAAACTAAAACATTATTTGAAACATTTTATTAACAGATTCTGAAGGTATTTCACATTACCAAATATTCTTCTGTGGGGTGGCTATTCTACTTGCCTAAAGTTCTTGAGTGGAGCAAATATAACACAATACATTTTTACAGTTCTCTGTTGCATATCATTTCTGTTGAATTTTTCTTTTAAGTGCATCACTGAAGAGCTCTGCAAGAAGAGTTTCAACAGAAATAAAGGAGGTAAATTGCTGGGAATCCAGAGGACCAGAAAGTTAATGAATGCTACTCACTGATTGCTTGACCACATTTAACTAAAAGTAATATTTTAGTTGCATCTCTTTAAAATTATTATCCCCTTCTTACAGCAGATCTAAAAAATTACCCACATAATTGCAAACATTTAGCTACATTTTGTGATACCTGATTTGAATGTATTATAGATAAAGAAGATGGAGAGATTTTTAATTATTTGCACATTTCTAATATATTGAACTGCATCAGGTATTAGCAGAGTTATACACAGTTATAAATCACATACATGTAGAGTAACCTTTATGTATAGGTAGGTGTTTGCCTGTTTCCTAATTGCTTTACTTTTAAAATTATGTAAATCTGGGCTGGGGATATAGCTCAGTTGGTAGAGTGTTTGCCTCTCATACACAAGGCCATGGGTTCAATCCCCAGCACCACAAAAAATAAATAATAAAAAATTATGTAAATGTACACCATCATGGAACATGCTTACTGTCCTACTCCTTGGGACAAAGGTGTTATAGAGGGACTAAAGAGTTCACAGAAAATCTATAAATATGTGTCATGGTTTCTACTAAATTCTCACCATAAGTGTTACATTAAAATAATAAGTGATGTATAAGACAAATAATAATGCCAGTGTTGTTATAAAAATTTGCTGTAAGATTCTAGGAGTTTTAGATTATGCTTTTCTTTTTTTATGATTAAAATGATTCTTTGAGTCATATAATTCAAATACTTGTGCTATTTTTGCTAATTTATACAATCATTTAACATAACTTTATTAAAATTTCAAAACGAAATAATATTTTAAATTTGGGATGATGTAATTTCTCATTTATTAAAAGCTATAGTCTAGAATTATTCCTTAACATGATTAAAATTAGAAAAGAGTTAGCCTTGCCCTTAGGAATGGAAAATCAACAAGGAAAGTCGACTCACTAATTATTTAGCAGACTTGAATGAATCAGTATCCGAGAGGATTACTGCCCAAAAGCCTGCCCTGGGGTTGGAACAGGTGTTGTTTCATCAGAATTCAGTATTGCTGCTATTTCAAGGCGGAATTCAAAAAGACAACCCTGGGAAAGAAGCTCTCATTTGTGTGACAGGAAAAGCATGATTCCTAAACTAGACGGTATGCTTTTTCCCTCTCAGTCATTTCCTAGACTTTTCTCCGTCTCAAATAGATCCCGTAGCAATTCCAAAGCAGCTGGCCTAATTCCTCTCCTGGAAATGGCAATGGCACCCTTGCAGCAACTCTCAGGCACACAGGTGTTTGAGAGATCCTAGTTATAGCCAGGCAGAAGCCAACTTTCAGGTGGAATCACCCATAAATGTTATAAGTATGAGGCCAACAATTGCCTACTAATCTTCCTTCCAAAGGTTTATCGCTCAAGGCTACACTTAAGAAGCTTCCTCCTCAAAGTGAGTCACCATTAAATTCCTCTGCAACTGTTTGGGAGATGGTTTTGGTTGGAATTAGAGTGGTGTAATGACTGCCGCACTCATTGCTTCTCTGCATAACACCTGCAAGTTCTTTAGTCCTTATTATCTCTCAAACAGTTTCAATGACTTTGAGTACTTTGCTGAGTGAGTAGGAGTAAGGAAAGCAGTCTATTGTTCCTGATGTTAATTATTACAAATTGTCAATCAGCCTTGACAGCAGATGCCTTTTCTTGCTATTTTCTGTGGGCAAAAGGCTACAGAAACTATTCTTTGAGGAAAGAAAGAAAAAGAGAGAAAGAGAGACAGAAATTTTGCCTTGATGATCACTTCCTTATTTACACTGGAGATAAGACATGGCACGTAAAGTTATCTGTAGGTGTGTGTGTTGTTTTTCATTAAATAACAACATACTTGCAAACTAGCTCACAGTCACTCCCCTAACTGTCCCCTGAATTTAGACACTGTCTTTTAGTGCGTGAATTAGGACCCACATTGCACTTCATAGAATTCGTTTGTATGAGATTCCACATAAAGATAAACCAGGGGGATCTGTTATATTCAGTACAGAATAAGGAATCTGAAATGCTTTCATAGACATCATTTGTTTTCCTGGAATCCCAATTTTTATCAATGCTTGGAAATAATTAATTCTGAAAGGAAGGTGCACCCATTTCATCCTTGCTATCTTTAGCCAGCTCTATCATCTATAGTCTTTAGGCTTACAAGTATTTAATCATGGAAGTGACCCTATCCATTGACAGCAATGCCCCTGCTTCTAAATAATTGGATATTTCGCCAGATCCCCGGCAGGCAAAGTGACATGGTCCATGAGGCAGCAGACACTTTTTAATCACAGATGAGGATTATATAGAAGTACTTTTGAATGCCCCCTAATGTGTTGGAGTAACTAGCATAATTATCAACCTGTAAGCCAAATATTGATACACCTCAAATGTAAAGCAGTCAATTTGGGGGCAGATTTGGGTGTATGAAGAACCAGTGCCTGTAACAGAGTCTTCAGAGGGATGCCTTTTGGGAAAAAGTCCTTGGTAAAAAATGGTAGAGACAATGGAGGAATATGATAAGACAGCTCACATTATGCTCAGGTTACCAAGTTTATCTTCTTTGATATTTTTTACTCATTTATGAAACATATTTGCTTTCAACAAAGATGCTAGTATTGTCACCATTAATTTAGAAATCCTTAAGGGATGAAAGAATTCTCAAGTATTTTGGTAGAGAAAGGAAAATCACTAATGGAGATCCATTCTATGATTGGGAGAATTAGTCACTTATGATTTCATATTCTTAAACTATAAAAGGTCTTCTTCAGCTATAAATTTAGTTATAAATTTCTTAAGTTTAAGATGCTTAGCCTGGCACTTGATAGTGTGTTTGGAGAAAGGCAAACCACTTTCTCATGCCTGCAGGATGCCAACTTAGTTTCTGAAGGGTATTATATTAGATATTTCAGTGTCCAGGTGTTTATTTGGTCAAAATCTCCTAGTAGCCCTCTTTGCATAGCAGAAATAGTAGGGGTGCTAAAACAATCAGAGCTGGTCTTGTTCTAAATCACACAATATTCTGAATACTCTAAAACTATTAATACTCCAATTTAAAAAAGTTGCATGCAAATCTTAATTAATTTATCACAGTGATGTGCAATAGCTAAGCATTTCTATAGGGTTTCTTTAAAATAACACCATACTTGCAAACTAGCTCATGCTTCTATCTAGTCTTCATCTGACCTTTAGAATAGCTGAGTTAGGCTTAGCATTAAAATAATTAATCTCACTGCTGCTGTCATCATATAGTTGGCATGAGCAATTGGGGAATGCTTAGCATGTGTGCTAGCCTGAATGAGAACAGGCTTTGATACATAAATTAAATACTTTTATGACTCCTAAACTAAATTGTGACTTTTTGGTGAAGCCCTGGAAGGAAAACTCTAAGACAAAATTCAGTCTCATATTTATAACTTTCATAAATTATTCTACTGAAAGTGGGTTTCTGGGCTAACTATAGCTGAAATTTTCTTTAAATACTTATGTGTCAGTCATGTCCTCATGCATGCCACTGTCATTTTAAAAGAAGATTAACTCTGGTTGCTTTAGAATTGGAGGGTATTTTTGTTAAAGATAGGGGGAAAAGTTTTCAGAACCTTGTTAATATTTTGTAAACCGGAAGTAGGAAACAGCAAGCCATCATCTTAAATTTTAGGTGGTGCATTGTGCGATCGTAAGGATGGTGCGTGTGAAAATCCCACTCCCAAAGTGGAAAGAATCCATGTCAGCCATACCTTTTCCCTTTAAATATTTACTGGAACAAAGATCCCTTTTCCTTTTCATTTGATCTCTCACAAATATTCATTGTGTCTCCACTTAGATGGAAGTGTAAGACACATTCCATCCGCATTATAAATGTAAACTAATTTCTTTTAACTAAATTCACAAGGAAAACTTCCATAGGCATGGAATTTGAGCAAAGCTTAAAGGATGTGAAAAATTTCCATAGGCAGATACTGTTACATGGATATAGATTGATATTTTAAGAGAACTCTCTAGACACATTTATTGTTAATTAAAAACACATCATATTTGCATTAAGCATATACAAAAAGTAATTAATAGTGTTTGGGGAAAGGCGATATACCAGTTTTTCTACATGTTTTCCTCAAATGAAATGCACCTTGGCCCTAAACTGCCTTCATAATGACAATATAAATAATGTGTTCTGAATCATAATCAGGTATAGCCAGGCTTTATTCAATAACCCAAACAACTAATTATATGCCATGCTAGATAAATCAGTGTAAATAGAACAGAAGCTGGAAACAGCTGGGGGGATGTCTAGGGATTTTGAAGCTTTCTTTTTTTTCCAGATAAAGTCAGCATACCGTGGACACATTAACTTTTTTCTAAGCATTCAAGAATCTTGGAAAAGTCTACTTATGAGATACTTCAAATGCAATGTTATCCACTACTTTTTAGGAATAATGTATTTTATAATGATATCATATAAATTTATGATATAAGATTAACAAAATGAATTAAAAACTTTAGAATTAATAAAATGATGACTGTCTAAAAAATGACAGCTACTGTAATCATCGTGCATATGTTTCTGGGTTGCTTCTATCCCATGGGTATAAAATGTTGGTATTTACGTCTATCTGTGGTAAAGAAATCAACAGTCTTATGTTTTTATTAGTGCATTATAGTTTTACCTAAACTTGGGGTTCATTTTGTCACAATCAGACATGCATGGAATTTAATTTGCTCCACTTCAGTCTGCAGTACTTCCTCCCAAGAGGTACTTTTAAAATTTTTTCTGTCTTTTGTCTTTGATAGATGCAGCTGCACCAAATTTCTTATAGTTCCTCAGGGACTTTGGATTTGGTTGTGGCAAAAAGACAGAGAGAAGATCTGGATCATGGTGCTGGCATCTGCTCATCCCTTCCTGCACAGGACTCTGGAAGAAGGGTAGAGAGTGAGAGGGAAGGTCATGTGGGTGGGAAGGAACACACTCCTGCAAACCTCAAAGGACTCTATTTGTGAAGGTAGAGCAATCCCAACCCAAATGCCTCCCCTTAGGCCCACTTCTCAGCTCCCCAGACTGGGGTCTGACTTTCAAACAAGAAACTCCGAGAAACGCATTCAAACCAGAAAAGGAATTAAATTAATTTACTGCAGAGTGCCGTGGCGCTCAACTCTAATACCAGCAGATCGGGAGGCTGAGGCAGGAGGATGAGAGTTCAAAGCCAGCCTCAGCAAGCAAGGCCTTAAGCAACTCAGTGAGACCTTGTCTCTGAATAAAAAATAAAAGGGTCTGGGGATGTGGCTTAGTGCTTAAGTGACCCTGGGTTCAATCCCCAGTACCAAAATAAACAAATAAATTCATTTAAATTATTAGTCTCACATGTTATCCTAACACAGTTCTTTTGGACTATAGAATGTTTTTTTGTCCACTGCTTTAAATAAATGCCATATATTTTGACAGTGCTTAAGTGTGACAGTTTTCAGAAATTCTGCAAATTCTGTGCATTTTTCTCTTTACTCAAAAGGCATTTAGTAGAAAGTTTTAACTTCCAAGTGGAAGAGTTTGGGGATCTACATTTAATTTTATTTTTAGATTGCTTAGTCCTATTTCTACATTATGAAACCTACTGTTTTCTTTATGTTGTAATATATAATCATATTTTTACCTTTCTACATATATATATGGGAAGACACTATACTTTATTACTGGAATGCATGATTCAATGGATATTCAGAAGATTAAAGTTCATTATATTGTTTATGTCTTTGATGGGCTTATACTTAATTTAAATTCTCATTCTCTGGACTGAGAATGGAATCTTAAAATCCTTTAGTAATTTTTTATAATGACTCACGGTATTCCTTTACATTTTTTTATTTATATGTGCTTTCTATGTCATTTGGTGCATATATATTCAGAATGACTTTTTATTGTGGTTTAGAACATTGAATATTAACTACTTCACCTCAGTTAAAGCTTTGAGGCTTGAATCTGCCATCAAGTTTGAAATCCCTTGTGGTCTCTGCATTCTGCTTGTTTCCTGCTGCCTAGAAAATACTTGCCTGTTTTGTTACTTTTTGCCATTTTCAATGACATTTTTAATTTGGTCTTTTGATTACAGCACACATTGCATTTGCTTTAGGAACACATTTGAGAATCAGGTGTGTTTTGTGGGCTACATAAATGCAACCCTATTTATCATACTACCTTAAGTTATAATTACTGCTTTTCCTTAGTACTTACCTTCATTTTGGTATTTTTAAAAATATGCTTTAACTTAACATTTTGCTCTCATTTATTTTAATTTGATATGATAATTTGGGGTTGGTACTCATCACATAATGATCAATAATTGTATTCCATCACCTTTTTCTATTCCAACTTTCTTGTTGCATTTCTACCTTATCAGAGCACACGTATTTATATACAGTTCTTCAACACATGACCCCAATCTATATTAGTCTTAGCTCAACAATTAAATAGACAACAGGATCAATGTCCACGTTCTCACTGTTGTGTCTTGGTTGGATGAAGTTCATTCTCTCTTAACTTCCTCCATCAGAGATATCAGTGTTCTTCAGCATTCAACATTGCTTTTCTATGATTTGAGCCTTGAAAGAAATCATTGCTGAGTATAATGTCCTTGGTTTGTATACTTTCCTGAGTTTATTGAAAATGCTATTACACAATTACTTCTTTGTTCTTTTTGCCAAAAGTAGAAGAAATCATTATGTGTCAATTAACATACTACAAAAAAATTATAAATGATTGCACTTGTGCTGGGCACAGTGGAGCACACCTGCAATCCAGCAGCTCAGGAGGCTGAGACAGAAGTATCTTGAGTTCAAAGTTAGCCTCAGAAATTTATTGAAGCCGTAAGCAACTAAGTGAGATCTTGCCTCTAAATAAAATACTGAAAAAAAAGGGGGGACGCTGGGGATGTGGCTCAGTGGTTGAGTGCCCCTGGCGACATTACCGAGTTCCGAAAAAAAAAAAAATGATTGCATTTGTACACTGAATTTGGGCATGCATTAGTTACTGTATGCTTGCTATTATTGATAATATAATTAACATATGCATTCATTAAGAAAAAAAGCCTATAGCTAGAAGCACATGGTTTAGCATTTGAACTTGCTCCCTTTTGGTTTAGTCAACATGGACATTATTGTCTTTTCAAAGTTGGAAAATTCAGGCAGGAAAAGTATCTTTATTCTTATTATCAACTATCAACATCGTAGTATGACAGAAAAGAGCATCATGTGATGTTCATGTCATGCATTTATTTTGTAGTATATTAATTGACAGAGGTCATATCTGAACACAAAACAGCTGTATCTATGGTCATTTACAAACTTGCAAGCTTAGTTTAAATAGATGAAGGGATCCATAATTAAACAGATAAAAGGAGCGATGTCAACATTTGCACCATCATTTCTTGGTTGGATGAAGTTTATTCTTCCTTAAATTCCTTCATCAGAAGGAATCCACTAATGCAGAATCATTTCATTGGTGACATAAAATAACTAAACTTACTACCCTGAAATTAATTTGCATATAACTATTAACTTTTACTTCGTATTTGGCTAATGAATACATTTTAATTGTTTTTCTAATACAGATGGATAATATATTTATGAATTGTCACTTTTTCAAGAAATAAGAGATTTTAGAAATAATCATCCCCTATATACTTCATATATGTAGATTCTAAACTAATATAAAGGCAATATTTATGCACTGCAAATTTACTGCTTTTTTAAATTATAGTATTTACGTAAATTATTTTAACTATTTATGAAACATTATATCAAGATAAATATAAAAATCTTCAATTGTTGCACATTTACTAAGAGTTCAGACTTGTGCTTTGTACTGGAAGAATTAATGATCAACTTTAGGACAGATCATATATTCATGGAAGTACTTTGTTAACTACATAAGTAGTATATTTTTAAGTTTAAAAATGAATAGCAATTGTTCACAAAAATTCATTTTCTCTCTATAGTTAGAAAATAATTAAATAAACGCAGTTTCCCAGACTGCCTGAATAGGTCAAGATATTTCATTAAATATGGCATTTCATTAGATATGAAACCAATACAAAATCAAGATGGTATTTATTGAAATCAATAAGAATTGCTTACCTCTTGAAATTAAGTAAATGCATTTAGTTTATACTTCTAGGAGTTAGGAAAATCTGTTGGCTTAATCTTCATATTTTAAACCAAGAAACCATTTTCAAATCAGTATGTGGAATTGGCTAACTTTCTTGGACACATGTGATCTACAGATTAAAAAAAAAAAAGACATTCTTTGGACTGTACATTTTAATGTAGGAAAAAGGAGATAAATGCAAATGGATCTAATTCACTTCAGATAGCTAAACAGCTGCTTTTGTTTGAGGGAACAAAAGGTATAAAAGGTGGCTATTTTAAGCTCATGCTAATATAATTGATTCATTACATTATTTCCTCCCACTGATTTTTAACTCTTGCTTTTCTACCCTTTACAATTCAACTAATCCTATATAATAACATTTTACAGAGCAGGAGTTTGGTTCCTGGGGAGGTCAGTGCTGCTAAGAACTGTTTGTGCTTTCGTTTTGCTTTATTTTATTTTATTTTAATCACCCCATTATAGAAATATTAAATTTTGTTGTGCAAGAATGAAGCAAACAGACCCATAAAAGTATTCTCGATTGAGGTGGTGATGACAATGGTGTTTCATAGCTTCCTTCCCCTGTAACTAGATAAATTGCATTTTGTACAAACTTCAAAAAAGTTTCCACAAGTCCAGGCTTGTGGACACAACTGTAGCTGCTATATCTACTGTTCAGGATGACCAAACCTTATGGGGACAGTTCGGTTCATTTCTGCCTAGTGCCAGGTTCTGAAAGAGCAAAGGCATCCATTGATTGACAGGGCAGGCAGCTGCTGGCAGCAGCTTTCCTTCCCAGTAACCACCTCCAATTGTCTCCAAGTGCTTCAACTCTCCCCCTTTGCTTACTTCCTATCTCTCCACTGCCCATGACTTGCTGTCTTCCACAAAGGATTTTTGTTTATTATATGTTTAAAAACCTTTTGTCAATTTGTTTGTAGAGAACTACTCATTGATACATTTTCCATGAGTGAAATTTATATTTGTAATAACCAGGAAATCCAATAATGTGAAGGCTGAGTAATTTTCCTGCTCACTTAGGATAGTGCCAGATAGTGATGACACTGGCCTTTGTATATGCCAGGTGCATGACAGTCCTGTGTATACATGAGTACACAGAGATATGTATTTTTTCTTGCTTATTAAATAAAGTCTTCTGGGCCAACTGCACATACAGACTCCTCTTTGGACATATTTTCATAACCTTGTGGATCTGAATACTCAATGCCGACAAAAAATCATAGGACACTCTTTTTCTAGATGGGTAGTGTTATGGAGTGAATTATTTCCCCCACAACATTCATAAATCAATCCAGTACAACAATTGGGACTTTACTGAAAATGGGGTTGCTGCAGTTGTTATTAGCTATTGTTATTAACTATGTTGTTGAGGTCATTGGGGAATCAGATGAGCGATGATACCAAAAAGTTGGTGACCTTGTAAAAAATATATGAAGAGAAAGAGATGTTCACAGGCAGAGAGTATGAAGATTGACAATGAAGATTCTATGTGACAAGAGCAATGGCTGGGGACAGGTCCTGCCCTTTCAGCTCTCAGAAGACCACACTTGCTGTCCCCATGATCTTGATGATCCAGGGCTTCTAACCTCCAGAACTGCATAGCAGTAGGTTTCTGTCATGTCAGTGACTCAGCAGTCTACTACTGACGTCATGCCCCATCATCTCCGGCTTAAAGTTTGAACAGTTTGAACTGTTCTGTGGTCCAACAGCCCAGACCCATCTGTCAGTCATGCTACTACCCTGACAGGAGTCCTTATCATATTTAGCACAATATACTTTGTACAATTTGATTATCTTACATTTACTCTTTTTTTTTTTTTTCTTTTTTTTTTGGAACCAGGGATTGAACTCAGGGACACTCGGCCACTGAGCCACATCCCCAGCCCTATTTTGTATTTTATTTAGAGACAGGGTCTCACTGAGTTGCTTAGAGCCTTGCTAAGTTGCTGAGGCTGGCTTTGAACTCACAATCCTCCTGACTCAGCCTCCCAAGTCGCTTGAATTACAGGCGCGTGCACCGCGCCCGGCACATTTACTATTGAATATTGAAAATTTTTATAAGAAACTCAAATTGATCTTTTAAAAATTCAGCAACTGTAAGTCAGGTTCTCCATCGAAGGACTTTGATGAATTCTCCCTGCCTTGACAAATGGATGGATGCTCACATTTCAGCTTCAAAGGGAAGCTTTGGAATGAAGTCTCAGGTGGGCCCCTCCAGCATGGTCTCCCAGCACTTTCTCTTTTGTCTACTCTCCCAATGAGTCTGGTTTCTCTTCAGTTTCCTAGATGTGTGAAAATGTCTTACTGATGGGGCATTTTACTTAAGAAATTTGAGGTAAAGGTGGTATTTTGAGCACTTGCCTACTTCTCGATGCTATCAATTCCACAGGCCCATGACTCTCTCTTTAAACACCTTATCCAAAACCTGGAAAATTTTGACATGCAGTTGACATTCAATTCATTAATTTAATTAGTAATTTAGCTAAATATCTGAGATCAATGATTGTGCACTTAAACACCCTAATATTTATTCCCAAGGCTAAGAAGTATGGACAATAAATTTGTTGCAGTGTTTGTCTTTCCTTTTTGAGTTGCTCATTATGCCGGGCTTCGTGGTGCATTCCTATAACCCCAGAGACTTGGGAGGCCAAAGCAGGAGGATTGCTCCAAGTCAGACTCAGCAATTTAGCAAGCAATTTATTAAGACACTTTCTTAAAAATAAAAAAAACTAAAAAGGATGGGGACATGGCTCAATGGTAAAGCACCTCTGGATTCAATCCCTGGTACCAAAACAAAATAAAAAGAAGTTACATATTACTGGGCATCTACTCCTACCTGAGCCTCCTGTCTTGACCTCTTATCATTCATTCTTCAGTTTCCTTCACATAGTCTCAGTGAACTTACCTGTACCTGCCTAAAAACTTCATCATAATGTGACGAGGAACTCAAGTTTTGACATCAAAATATCTGAGTTAAAATGCAGCCATTTAAGAAAGAAGTTGAGAAGAGTGTCTGCTGGGCACTGCCATCATAGTTCCAACTTCCTCAGGAGGATAGCGACCTTCGTCTGGTTTTCTTGGTGCAGTTTCTGTTCCCTCTGTTCTGGCTTGACATTCAGCTTAGTAGTGATCCATAACTTTTCAATTTTCATGGAATATTTTGTTGATGTCTGCATTAAAATAGCAAGGGTGGATTAGGGAATCGGGCTTCTTACAGTGCTCATGATAGTCTTGTCTAGTAGAGCAGGAGATAAATATGTGTATGGTTTCGTATTTCCTGGTATTTTTAGCTGAAGATTGTGAGCAAGGAACCATTTCCAACCCTTTCCAGATGAAGAAAACTAACTTTTGTCTTTTAGGAAAACTTTGGTGTTCCACAGAAACAAACAGCTCTCCTGAAAGTTCTTCCTATCTTTAGTGTTCCATGTTGTTACCTCTGCTGGCCACTTGCAGTCCCAAATGGTGGTACTATATGTGTGTGCTTCTCAGTGTGTGTGATATGCCATGCTGCCCAGCCACCAAATTGTGGGGGTGACAGGGAGATACGAGGAAGTACAGGTTAAAAATTCATAGAATACATACAGATTATAGAGGCTGAGCTAATACTATTTATTCTTGTAATTATTGGATATGTGATACTCTTTATTGCTGAGTAAATCCTTTAAGAAGCAGTGAGCTCTAAAAGAAAATTTTAAAGGAATTCAAACCTAACAATAAATAAGTGGACTTCTCTTCATAAGGAAGTTTGTGATAAAGTACACAATTTCCACAAAAGCCTCGTGGACATTTGCCATTGATGTGAGACCTGTGAGAGGACTTACCACCTCAGTGACACTGAGAGGAAACAGATCTGCTAAGGAAGAACCTGCAGTACTTCAAAAGTCAGCAGTTCCTTTTTAAGAGGATTACACTGGAAAACAATCATGTAACAAGCCTAGACACACTGTGTGCATTTATGGATCACTTTATGAAGGATAATGACATTTAAATTAAACTGGTGTTCTTCAAATTTGATTTTACTTTCTTTAATTCCAAGAATCTTATACACGTAAGAAGAGGTAAGGGACAACTTGGTTTCCCAAGTAGGGAAGAGGTAAGGGACAACTTGGCTTCCCAAGTGAAACCAAGATGTTGGTTTCACAAGTAGGAGAAATTTTGTGAACAGTTAAATGTTGCCAGTCTTCTCTAAGTGTCATTGGAACTTTCAAACAGAAAATAAATTAATTTCACTCATCAGTTGATACCATTTCACTCAACTTATGGATTCACAGTTATAGTAACTCCATTCTTGATGTCTGATCCTTGACAGTTGAATTTCCAGTCTTCCCACTTCTCTCTTCTTGCACCTTTGGGCAAAGCGGGAATAAAAACATCCATTGTGGAGGGCCTCTCCGTCACGTCCCATGTAGATGAGAAGAGGGTTAACTGCCAGAGGAGGATGTTGGCAGAATATCACTCAATTACCCAAAAAGTTGTCTACTCAATAATCACACAAGAGCCAATATTCTTTCTAAACGAGAGGGGGTCTGGCCATACCAGCTCTGGCCTCTTACAACAACTTGCCCAACTCTTTCATTTATAATATACAGGTAAAGGGGGCCAGGACCGGGAGGAGCTTCTTCTGTGATGGACAGGATAAGGTGGAGTTAGGGGAGCCATTCTCTTAGGGGGAAAATTCCAGAAGGAGAGAGGGAACCACTTCCACGCAGCGCCACATGCTTCCTGGCAGTTCCTAGAAGCCAGGCCTCTGTTTCCCAGGGCTTAACCTAGTCTGATTCTGCTAAATAAGAATGGGTTCCCACACTCCATCTTATCTTCCTTCACAAAATAAGAAAGTTCAAACCACAACAGGTAAAGATTTAGGGAAAACTCATGTCAAACTTGTTTTTTCTGAAAAATACCTTCAAGTGCCTTTCCTAAGAAAAGTGAATTAATATAGTGTTTATGAATGAATGATAGCACATTATGTGCATGTGTTAATAGTTCCATGATGGGAAACTTAGAACCCAGGCTCCATAACTTGAGGGTTTACACATTATAAATCAATGCTTCCTCAAGAATTACAGCCTAAAGTTCCATGTCTGCCTATCCACTCCGACTGCAGATCCTTTTTTCTTTGGTATATGGAGTTGGAACACTGCTTAAGATTGTCATCAGAGACATGAAATCTCTTCTAAACACACCATGGGCTTCCAAACCAGTGAAAACCTGGATTATTGTCCTGCCAGGGCTGATGAGAAATACAAAGGAATGCTTCCATAAGAAAAGAACAACACCAACAAACAAAAAAATCCTTAGAACTTACAAAAAGGCATTTTGGTTTTGAAGGCCTAGCTGAATTCATTTATTATAATCTTCTATGATTTAAATAATGACTTGATTGTACCATGCTAAAGAGTATGTACCATGATTCTCAAATAATAGATGTTATTCCATTTGTAATACATTCAAAAAAGTCAAATAATTATAATGTTTGAGGAGCATTTTCTCTGAACAGCTAATCTTTAGTTTACCTATCTGTACATGTCTTCTGAATATTAAGCCCTCTGGTAACAGTTTAGAATAAGATAAGAATGCAAATTGGCTAAGATTAAATTACTTATTGGCAAATATTAGCATGAATATAAAATATAACAAAATCTTTAACAATCCTATAGAAAACCTGAGCCACTTAGACATATTTGTGATTTACTGAATGCATTTTATGTGTCGTATCCTTACAACATGTATTAATTCCTTTTATTTTTCACTGCAACCATACTAAGCAAAAGTAATCATTTCATTTTACAGATGCAAATATTTGAGTGTTGAACATTCAATGTAAACAGATATATATAATTTGAAATTCACACCGATAATTGTGTCTTACCTTGTATCTTATTTCTTGCCCCTGTGGAAAAAATGTCTAGAATATGCAGCTGATTAATAGTGTATCTGGCATGGAATTATTTGTATTTAAGTTTAATAGTGATATTTATGTTAGTTATTGGTTTATGCATTCTAAATTTAAATAAAATAAAAATTTGTGAGTTTGTAAAATAAAATCACATCATTTAAATATTTCAGAAAGAAAAATAATTCGATTTTCAAATAATTTTATATACATACATATTTTGGACATAAAAATTCTTATGCACAAATTGAGTGTGCAGGTGTAAATCTTTCCTACCACGCAAAATAACTTTTTCTCCATACTGACTTTTATAAACCCATTAACTATTTGTTTAAATAGTGCAACATAAATTTCCATTTTGCTAGCTTTATGAGAGACTTTAGTTTCCAAGGTCAAAAGCTAAGGGGCCTTGAGAGGTGCCTCATTTAAAAAGTCAGCTATGATAGAGGAAAACCTGTAAATAAAGAGATGCCACTGTGTTTTCTTGCAGACTACTTGAACTGATAGACCAGAGAATATCGCTGGTAGAAAAGTGATAGGAAACGAACAGCAGAGAAAAAAATGTGCTTTCAGATGCCAGAATACAGAGAAGAGTAATCAGGGTAAAAAGGAGTTCTTAACGTGAATGGATGGTTTGGAAATGAAATATACCATGTGAAATTCAACTATCGTGTTTCCTGTTTTACATTGTAAGATGGAGTGTATGTTCTTATAAAATTCTCCCAAATTACTGAGCTAAAATTATTGCCAGTTGTGGTGGTGCACGCCTCTAATACCAGCGACTCTGGAGGCTGATAGAGAAGAATCATAAGTTCAAGGCCAAATTCAGCAATATAGCAAGACCCTCAGAAACTTAGTGGGACCCTGTCTCAAAAAAAAGTACAAAGGGCAGGGGATGTTGCATAGTGGTTAAGCACCCCTGGGTTCAATCCTTGGTATGTATGTGTGTGTATATATATGTATACACACACACACACACACACACATATATACATATATCCTCAACATACATGAAACAAAACCAAATTACAGAAACATTTGTATAGCTTCATCCCTTTTATTTTAAAGTATGGGAAATAGAATGAAAGAAGAAATCAAGGCACTATTAACAATATTTAGTTCTGAGCAGTAAAAATAGACCCAAAGAGGATAGTTTTAAAATTTTTGCACTTTAGATTTATCAAAATGTTGTAGATATACTTGTAGCATTGTCTTTTTAGAAAAAATACTGCTACTTAA
This sequence comes from Glaucomys volans, assembly GCA_020662805.1. Taxonomy (NCBI): domain Eukaryota; kingdom Metazoa; phylum Chordata; class Mammalia; order Rodentia; family Sciuridae; genus Glaucomys; species Glaucomys volans. The sequence continues at coordinate 20,047 of JAJEJO010053927.1, forward strand.
TTTTTAATAATAGTAAATGAAGCCTCATTGGAGCTTATCAGAGACTAATAAATGAAATGAAGTAATTTGTAAGAGTCTTGCTTTTGGCAAATATAAAATTAACCTGAATTTAAGGTAATTGCAGGTAATACTTTAGCTTCATACTAACTGAGGATTGAAGTTCTAAAGTGAAATCAATTTGATAGCTCTTATGATCCTAAGTAAAATTCCTAAAGTATTTTCTCTGGTACAAAAATAAGTCAGCATTGTAACCCTACCTACCTGGCAGGCTAAACATTCCAGGCACTCTACTTACCCAATATAACCAGCAGAGTTTTGTATATATTGAGGAATGTGGTCCAAAGGATTACATCAACACAAAGCAAACTGAGGAAAAGAAACTCCTGCTTGAAATCATAATACAGGGAACAAAGGAAAGATCAAAGCATCATGATTTAAAAACATGTCTATAATTTACATATCCTCCTGTTTGTTATTCCTACCACTATGGCTGTGTCTAATTTGTATTCTTATATATGTATCAGTGTTTGCATTTTATAGTTATTCATACTGATTTTTATCTTTACATAAACGTTCATAAATATGGGAGAAGATTGAAGGAATATGCAAACTAAATTCAAATATTTGAGAGAATATACAAAATTACAGAATATATAACATTTGACAAAATTATTACAGAAATTATTATATAATAAAATTATTTTTAGGCCAAAATATAAGGACCAAAACTTTTAATAAGTTTAACATATTAATAAATAGAAAAACATGTAGAGATAGATATTTGCAGAGAGAATTTCAAGTCTCACCAAGATTTTCTGGGATGATTGACCCCTGTAGCTACTATTTATTGTGTACCATAACTTCTGCTTAGGACTTTCTGCAAAATGTTCCAGTCACTATGAAGAAGCTGGGTTACTTTGAATCTAGTAAAACTTAAGACTCACTGTGCCTCACTTGCTGTGTTTATATGGTCACTTGTTTGTTTTAAATGCTATTAAAGCAACATAATTTTAATAGCAAATGTGTGTAAGATTTTGTTTGCATCCGCTGTAATTTTACTTCCACAAATCTCTGCCTAATGTTTGAAGACATTGGATTGGCTGCTGGTATTTTGAAGTTTAAAATAAGGGAAGGTTGAGTCAAGTATATATTTTTGGGACATAACTTTAGGGTACGTTTACATGACTCACATATTCATTTGTGGGATCTTCTGGACAGAAATTCCACTCTGGAATGATGCCCCCATCCTACCCTCTTCAAAAGAATCAAACTAGAGGAAATCCTGATTGATGTTTCTATTATCACATCATGTCAGGAGAAAACCAATGTGCATACAGAAGAAAATATGATTTTATTTCTGGATGTTTTTAAAGTCAATAGTAACCATCTCACTTTTAAAAAATCTTAAATTATTGTAATTTATTTTCTTATTCCAATTAAAAAGGCTTAAACTCATTCAAGTCTAGCTGGAGGCTGATGTACAGAAGGAATGTTTGTAACCCACCAGGAATATATCCTCATGTCAAATGTCTAAACTATTCTAGGTGTGGAAGAGAAAAAAGATTGACATTTGCCTCCCTTGTGTCCTTTTCTTTGTAAATGATTCATTATCCAGATCAAGTCACTAGACCCCAAGGTAACAGAATTGTTAATTATGTTCATGGACTATAACTATAAAAATTAAAAAGAAAGGTTAATACTACTTTTAAAATACACACTTTTAATATGTTCATTTAATAAAACTAAATTTCCTAGTTTTATGATTCGATTGTTTTACACTTTAATTATTCAGGATGAAAGAATAACCTCCTATTTTTTATGTCTTTAGTTACAACCTCTAAAAAGACCAATTAAAATTTCATAATTGCTCTCTTGTTTTAAAGTGTTCTCAATAGTGCTAATAATGAACACACAAATTTGAAAATCTCTCAAGAATATCACCTTTCCCTTTCCTTCTGAATTTCTGTGTCAAGTAGAATAAGCCCTTCTATTTCTTCCCCCAGAAGTTGATTTAAATTTCCACAGAGAACTCTCTTCCTTGTGGCTTTCACGATGACTCGGGACTTCTCTTCCAGGCAGGATTTTCCTCTACAGGGAAATCTCGCAGAATTTTTTCCTAATCAGAAATTCTGTGAGTTGGAGTTCCTGTGTGAGTGAAAAGTGATATGAGAGACTCCAGGGAAATACTAGTTCTAAGACATTTTTTTCTTTCTATTTAAAAAAAAAAAAAAGGTCTATTCCTTCAAGGAAGTTTCAAAATGAAAGTAGTGTTATTAATAAAAAAAATAGCATGAAATGAAAAGTAGAACAAGGATTATGTAGGCAATTTATCAGGGATATAAAGAAATATTTCAATTTGTTCATTATCAATTTGCTTCTTTCATTAAACTACATAGTCACAAACTATAATTGCTTTGTTCTGTATGTATATAGATTTGATGGATTTAAAAGGAGAAATTCTCAATGAATTTGTTGATCTTTCTGAAACTATAAAATAAACAGCAATTTATACATTCTTACCAGACATATGTGCTAAGATGTATTTAAAAATGACTATTTTAGCCATTAAAGTTTACTGCATAAAAGCATTGCATCTATGTTTTAGATATTCTGCAAAGAACTATCTAAAGAAGAATTCTGAAAAACTTGTATTATTTAATCAACATTTGCACCATTATTTAAACTGTGTCAAACTTCCAATTTTTCTTACTGCAGTATTTTGTACAGAAACACGATAAAGTGGCATTAACTTTGGAATCTAAACCGTGTTCCTATTTATCATTAAAAACAATTCAAATGTATATAACATAGCACAATTTTTATTTATATACTTTCTAGCCCAGAAGAAAATAGACAATGAGAGTAGAAATGTCTGATTTTAATTTTTCCAACATATAATTATAAAACATTATAAATTGGTATTTGTCTAAATATGTTTTAAAGATGACAGAAATCTAACATATTGAATATTACATTTCCCAAGTAACAGAAACTCTGCTATTGACCATATTATATTTCAATTTTTGTGCATATTCTTTTTTAAATTATATATTTTAAAACTAATTATATAGAGAATTGTATTTTCTCATTTTTCAATGACTAATTTCTCTTTAAGCTAAATACTTGTTTCATCTTGGTCAACTACTTAGTTCTTCTTTCAACACCTTCTCAGTTAACTAAAGAGCTGCAACATATTTCTTCACAATATTTTCATGCTTATTCAGTTAAGCAGGTATGTAGAGTCTTTCGTGTGTGCATTACCAAAAGGAAAAGACTTTTTACATATTCACTGAAATGTATGTACATCGTCAGTATTTTGGTTCAACATCATTTCAAATATATCCATAGACAGCTACACACACAATCCACTTTATTCAATGACCACATAATACTCAATAAACTATTTAAATATTATAGTTTTGCTAAAGTTTCAAGTGGTTTCTTTTATTTTCCAAACACAAAAGTATGGCAATTCACTTAATATTGCATATAGCCTCAGTAATGGTGTAAGACTCCTGGAAGAGAAAGGATTTGAGTATAGGTCTCCATTCATGTAGGAAGTAGCAGGTTATTTTTTTAATGCTACTGTAGTTCATAATTCCCATAGAAACAGAGTGTAGAGTGATTCTGATGAAATGTTTTCTTCTTTTTTTTTTCTTTTTCTTTCTTTTTTTTTTTTTTTTTGGTATTGGGGATTGAACCCAGGGGCACTCCACCACTGAGCCACATCCCCAGCCCTTTTTAATATTTTATTTAGAGACAGGGTCTCACTGAGTTGCTTAGGGCCTCTTTAAGTTGCTGAGGCTGGCTTTGAACTCACTATGCTCCTGCCTCAGCCTTCCAATTTGCTGAGATTACAGGCATGCACCACTGCACCTGGCTTTCATTCTTTTTGACTTTACTCTATCTAAAATGCAAATTAGCAGACCATCTATCAATTCCTTTTCTTTCCTACCAGTAGAAGTTTACTGGTTAGTTTGTGTATTACTCATCAATTGTATTCAATTTTCTACAAACTTAGTACTTTATTAGACATTGTCAGCAACTATTTGTGTACTACATAAAATCTATTAACTGTCCTAGAAGCTGCAGATATTTTACCTGGTTTCCATTGTCTTAAATCTCTTTAATTAAAAAAAAAAAAAAGAAAAATGATCATCATTCAATATGTCTGCTAACCAATTAAGGTTTTTATCATAAAAATCTTTTACTTGATAGCATTTTTTCTGATTTTGCTTTTAATGTTTATATTATACTTAAATAAATTGTTTTCGTTTTCTTCCTCCAGATTTGTCATTTTTTATCAGGTAATATTTCATAAGTTCTCATTTTTCTTTTATTAAATCACTGTTTATATTTGATGTCTACATATAATCATTTTTTAAATTTCATATAAACCTACATAAGTGTTTTTGTCTTTCTATATATGTATGCACGCATACAAGTATGTGTATGTATTTCCTATTGGTACTCTAAAAACATGGTATCTGATGCTAAAGAGATATTTTCTCATTTCTACTTTGAACCATCTCATCTTTATTTTGGGTTGATACAAGTCACTTATTTTTATGAACCATTTTTTATGTCAAGAAATCTTGAAAATTTGTATTTCAGTATTTTTGATATATACATAAAATATGTTATATAAACAAATGAAGCACATATTTACCAGTTAATGTATAAATTATAGATTAAATATTAAGGCATATATATCTTGTATTATGCATTGTGTATATTCAGTCACATAAAATACACTATACGTAATTTTTGCTATTTTTATTCAAAGTTTATAGTTTATAAAGATATCCATTTACATATTTTATCCAGAATTTGAAAATAATACTGACAGCAAACTTTTATGTGTTCTTTTCCAATTTTAAAGACATTGTGTTATATTTTATATGAATTAAATTTAAATTAGTATCATTTTTCCAAGATAAATTAAATTTACTTCATTTTACAACTCTGGTCTTTTGTTCTTCCAGTTTGATGAACCACAAATGAGGATGTGCATTAAATGACTGTATTAAATCTTGGGAGATTAGAAAATTTTAAGTATTATTTTTATATGTTCATGGATGTTTTATTAGCTTCCCTAATTTTATTATTTCCAAGAATGTTTGTACGATGATACTGGAAACTAAGAGTTATATTTCCACCAATAATGGGGTGCAATATTACAATACAAAGTTTATTTTCATGCTCTCTCAAACCAAGTCATTCCAGAATTATAATTTTGACTCTTCTACTTTACTGAAGTAGTGATGGTGACTATTATTGCTGAAGTAATAAACAGAAATAAAACTGAAATCAGTGGGACATATAAAATACATAAAATTACTGGCAAAATTATTGATGTACATTTATCTCTAAAATGATAGTTGTAAAAATCAGCCAAGGAAAAATTATATTTAAGAAAATCAATTCGAAAGGATTAGTAGCCTTAATAAAGTTACACAACAGAAACAATCACCTCAACTGTAGGAGTTTTTAAATTAATCTTTAATACCATTAAAACATATTTTAAAATATTTGAAATATTTATAATGATAAGAATGCGTTCAACAAAAATAGGTCTGAATACTCAAGAGAAAAAGAGAGAAAGATAAATTATGCAACTGGAAAATTTTATGGAGAATTAAGATAAAAATATTCTTTATCATAGTTTGTCAATGGAAATTTTTATAATTCTCATTTTTATAATTCTCATTAATATAATTCTCATTATATTCTCATTAATAGTTCTCATTAATAATTCTCATTTGCCTTGGTAAACATGAACTGAACCTTCACTGGGGTGAAAATGATGGATTTAAATAGATAGAATACATATTCTAAATTATCTATGTGGGTAGGCTTAGAATTATTTTGGGTTAAAATAGTTTTGCACAGTTCCCTTCTCTGAGTTATAAATTGACTCATGCTAGTTTAAAAACCTGTAAAAATCTTCCAAGTGGCAGGTTGTATAGTCCTATGATTGAGTCCTTTTTTGGAGAAGTTCATAGAGAAGTAACCCCATCCACTCTTCCACTACATTTTATTACCTGCTTTTGGAAATACCAGAGTTTTAGACAGTAAGGGAGTCAGATATTCTCTGAGAAACACCTTCAGGACCATATTGACACGTTTAGTCTTCAGGGCTTGGCTTAGCTTACAGCATGGTTTCTGGGGTTTGTTCTCGCACGTGAGGCAGGCTTCCTGGCAGGGTACCAGAATCCTTGGTCTGAAAGGCTTCTGTGCATGCAGGCCTTTCTTCTGCTAACTTCCCTTCCTCACACCTTTGCTCCAGGAAGGACAGACTTCACTGCTTCTTGAACAGGGCCTACAGATTGCTGCCTCTAAATCTCTCCTTTCACTGGATGCCCTCTACCTGCTTTGCCTCTCTTGAAATTATATCCCTCCTTTCCAGATTTATTTTCATGTTCTCCATGAAAATACCAACAGAAAATATTTTCCTCTATTATATCATTCATGTATATGGCTTATTGACTTTTGGTGTATTTTAGTACCTTGAAAACCTCTGCTATACTCAGACATTTTTATATTCAGTATATTATCTAAAATGAAGTCTTGGAGAATAGGGCAAGTGGGAAGGAAGTGATTGTACACATAAATAGTGCTGACTACAGGGTTAGCGACGGGATGCAGAATAAAGTGCCATCATCAGAGAAAGGAAGTTTTCTCCCCATTACAGAGCCAGGCTGCAGAGCCCATTATTGCCCATTCTGGAGGTTAGATGTGTATTCATTCCACTTAATTTAGCACTCCCACTACTTATTTTCATGGGACACACATAGAAGTAGATCATAGGTTTATTGGTGATAATGGCCATGTAGAATATTTTATGACATGATTTTCAAAATGCTTTTTACATATATTTCAATTTTAGATTCTCACAACAATCTTGTGAATTAGGGAAAGTGGCAGTTTCTGGTCTATTTTTATCAACCATTGTGAAAAAACAATTTTAGCCGCAAGTTCAGTGTAGCTATTCATTCAAATAGTCTAAATATTGAAAAGACTGCTCTATCTTTTCATTTGAAATGGTGTTTTCTGTAGCTTTAGATATTAATCAAAATATGCTTTTTTAAAACCTTGAGTAAATATGCAAAAACTGAGAATTCTCTATTTTTTAGTGCAAGAGTAAAAACAAAAAAGGTCTGGACAAATTAGAGATCCAAGAAGTATAAATGCAAGGAATAAATTAATGCCGGCATTGATAGATGAGGGGAAAGCAAAGGCATTTCACTGTGCAGCTTGACTGAACAACTTTGTTTGCAACAATATTTGTGAGGTCAGGGAATTGTTGTTCTGAATGTGCTGGAGAATTAAAAAGAATAATGGAATTGACTCTTCATCCTCAGGATTGTTGGCCCCTGAATTTTAAATCTGCAGAAGTTGTTCTCAGGTATCCCTGTGCACGTCAGCTCCATCTCATAAAGAAGACAAGTACGTTGAGAGTTTGAAATGGTGCCCCTTTTGTCTTTCTAGACTACTATGCAGGACACAGTAATTGCATGAGGTCCCAAATGTGTGTTAACATACAGATGGGCAATTCTTCATTGGAACACAGGGTAGGTCCCTTTCAAATGGAAATCGTTGCAGGCAAATTTCTTTCCTCCGAAACACCAGCAAATGTGTCCTTGTGTTTTATTGGGTTCCACTGGATAAAGTTGTTAAGGAAGGGGAAATGCAGAAAAATTCATGAGGCCTGACTATAACTTTCACCAAATTGTGTGATTTTATCTAGAATGTTAATGGTTAAAAAAGGAAACCTGCATTTTTTTTTATCCCAAGGCATTTTATAGCATCATATCACCCTTTCTGCTGTGATCTCCAAAAAGTTACTAGATATGAGAACTGCTGTATGCCTTTAATATAAGACCATATTATTTCCCTTGGGAAATTTTTAAAATGCTGGGTGGGATGTTTGAAAATGGATGGGAAAAAATCTGATGGAAGGAAACTTATAAAGGAAGAAACCAGATGCCTTCTTATATCTTTGCCTTGTTGATCCTTAAAATTCAATCACAACTTTGTTCACATTCACTTTCAGAAACAAATAACAGACACTTTTTGACCTCATGGTCCTTAGAAAGTTGAGATTTTAAAAATATCTACTTAAAACTTTGTTTTCACGTTTTAATATTATTAAAACATTAGACTCAGTTTCTGATCCAAGGTCCAGAATGTCTTACTCATCTTTTATTTATTTATTAAGAAGTTGATGAGTCCATTTGTATGAACAGTAGACTCCTCTGTGCAAGAGATTTGTACACAATCAAATGTGATTTCTCCTTACAATATGAAATATCAATTTAAAAATATTTTAAACAAAATCAGAATGTTGACCTTCTAAACATGGTGAATTTTCTATCAGCTTCCAATGGATTCTTTCCTTTTCTTTTTCTGTTCCTACAATAAGCCAAACTATCTTAATGTTTTTACATAAATTATTGAAGACACCATCTAGTTGGCTGCTTAATGAGGTTTCTGGACCATATGGGCAATGTTCTTAAGTGCGAGTTATTTGTCATGCCTACCTCCAAGCACTTTATACAGATTGACTTGTATAGATTTTCATTACGACCCTGTGACATAGCTTCTCCTGTTATTCCCCAGTCACAGTTAAGGAAATCTGTACAGAGAGAGGTGGAAACATGGTGGTCTCCATCACTCGAAACTGGAACTTGATCCCCCACAGCTGTGCTCAGACCACAGTTCTCAACCTTGCCTTCCTGCTCTTGCGGCTGTTGCCCGAGGCTGTATTTTCTGCTCTTTACTCTAAATGGCTTAATTATAAACATTTTGCTTTCTGTCAAAGGTACAAATATTAAGTAAGTGAAATATAGCTGAATATAGCCATACTTTGATTACTTTACAATAATTTTCTCCATTTAGGTTTTGCCCTACAATTTCATTGGGTTAAGAGGTCTACCTTGCATCACCCGCCTTCACATTATTCTTAGCTCTTTGAGATTTTCCTGCTTGCCTTTTATCCCCCTGGGCCTCTTAAAAGCTATAAAGGGGGAGGTAGGGGTAGGAGTCTTGAGAGTTAGGGGGAATGACCACATTTAGAAATAATTCTATGTATATATCCCATCTCTCCTATACACACATACACATGAATGCTCACACACTCACAATTACAAATGTGTGTGCATGCTGCACACAAACACTTTCTTAATTTGTGCTTTGGAACATATTATTTCAGCATTCATATCCCTGCATTCAAGAGGTGGTGCCATATGTAATTACACAAGTAGAAAATTAATATCCTGGTTCTTAAAGAGAATGGAATTCTGAGCATTTCTTCAGAACAGACAGACTGACTTGTTTGTTTCTGGTGGTGAGAATGCTGTGGCAGGATATCACAAATGTCTCAAGCACACTACTGAGAGTCGCTTGAACATTTTCATAGGGAAATTAGTTCACATACCCATCTTCTGACCAAGGTTTTTGCTTCAAAGTTTCTCTATCCCTGAGGCAGAGCATCAAGAAGGAGCTCTGGGACCTATGCACACAATAGAAATCGGAATAAATAGGTTCGTTCCCTAAATGTTGCTTCTTTTGTGATCCCTTATTTTGCCTGTTTTTGACACCATTCATTAAGTGCCTTCTTTCAAGCATCCTCTCAGTCTCCTTTCTCATGCCCAAACCACATGTTTTGGTGTGTGTTGTTGTATGACCAAAAGCAAGTTATGTTTTTTTATTGTCTTTCTGGAACCCAAACAGGTGCCTTATAATTTTGGTAAATAAGGGCTATATCAGTGAATGATTTAAGGATAATTATAGAGAACAACAACACATTTAACAGGATGGAAACCTCTTCACCTTTGTTATCTCAGAGAACATAACTGTCCCATTTCCTCTGTGACAGAGTTCATACATGGTTGTTCTGGATATTATTCTAAAGTACACATGAATCTTCAGAAGATCATGCACCTAATGGAAACAGATAAATTTTAGTGTGTACAACTTCCTGCCTTTTGAACAAATCTTTAGCACGTTGGCATATAAACGGATGAGTTTCCATGATTTCTGCCTGACAGGAGTAATCATGGAGTGATGTGATTGTGTCTCTTCCATGAATCAGAAATAAATCTTTTTTTTTCCTAGGTGGCAGGTACCAAGGATTGAACTCAGGGGCACTTGACCACTAAGCCACATCTCCAGTCCTATTTTTTTTTAATATTTTATTTAGAGACAGGTTCTCACTGAGTTGCTTAGGACCTCACTTTGGCTAAGGCTTGCTTTGAACTAGCAATCCTCCTGCCTCAGCCTCCCAAGACGCTGGGATCACAGGTATGTGCCACCATGCTTGGCCAAGAATAAATCCTACTGTGCCTAAATTTCCTGCATTAGACAGCTTTAAATTATTCGAGAAAAATATATTATATAATTACTTTATTTAAAAAATCATTTATGTAGCTCACAGTTTGGGAGGTTAAATTCAAGATCAGGTTGATCCATTCCTTTGGTCTAATGGCAGGGAGTCCAGATGACAAAAGTGGAGCCAAACTGGTCACCTCAGAGGCTATGAGAAAGTCAGTTAGGAATAGGTCCCAAGATCCCTTTAGTGTACAATCCTAATGACCTTTTCCTTCCAGACCCCACTTCCTAAAGATTCCACTACCTTCCGGTAGCAACATCCTGGGGACCAAGACTTTAACAAATGACCCTTTGGGAGACACTACCTGAAACTCCCTAAAGCAGTTAGAGTGTTAAACACAATGGAGATTTGATTGTGATAGTATGGCTCTCAAACTTCAGGAATCAATATGTAAAAAATTAATTTGTGTCTGTGCGCGCGCGCGCGTGTGTGTGTGCATGCATACGTGTGTGTTACTGAAGATGAACCCTGGCAAGGCAAGTACCCCGCTACCTAATCTACACCTCCAGCCCATCCCTATATAACAGAAGTTGAAAACTTACTCCCTTGAAAGGTTTTAGAAAGGAAAGTTTGGAAATGAATCTATCTGAGGTCGTAAGATGAGCCCTTGTACCCCTGGAACTTTTAGAGGAAGATCAGGAGTGCTCAGAGGATTCTGGCAGGAGGTGTCAGTTCCTCCCCACTGAGGAATGACAGTGACCCCCGTCTAGAGGGGCCTCAGGGTCCTCCCTTTATGGAATTGGATCCAGATCCACTTTGGAGCCATCCTGGGATGCTTATGTTGAGTGCCACCCTCCTGCATCAGAGACGCATATCCATTTATATTTATATCCATTTATATTATCTTCTGTTGGCAATGTGGGTTGACAACTTGCAATACACCCCTTGAAGTTTGGTTCATGGTAGTCTTCTGTATCCGCGGCATTCCAGGCTTATCTAATTCTGCTCTTGCTCTTTGGTTTTGAAATCTTTGGGATATTGAGTTTTATGAGCCTCAGCAGTCATATTTTGAGTTCGTTTGGTGAAATAGATACTTTCTGCTTTAAATACAAATTGAAAATAGATGTCCTGTTACCACCCTTGTTAGATCATCTAATGGTTTAATGTGAATAAACTTCCTCCTCAAAGGAGTTCAGACCTGTATTAAAAGTGATATCCTAGTTTTACTTGATATGCAATCCTATGGATGGGCACTAACTTTTCCACATTTGACATTCCACAAAACATCAAGAATGCGTTACTTTTGAAACATCACTAACTTTTCTATTTTCTTTAATAATACTAACAACAGAGATTTGTGAAAATATATAGAAAATTGCCTGTATTTTATTTCCTTCTTTTTGTAATCAAACTGTATATCATGAAAAACATGGAAATATTGAAAATTTTCCTTGTGGAGCTAGTAGACATTGAGAAAACTGGTTAGTAATGATTTTAAATGAAAAATTCTTTGAGCATGAATTTTTTTGAAACAAAACAACTATATTTTTTTTTTTGCTTGTTGATGCATTTTATTATGAGATGAGGGAGTCTGGTAAAAACTAGAAAATAACCATGGTGTAACAAGGAACTTAAAAATGAAGAGTCAGGATGGTAACTTCCATACATGAATATAGTACTAATACCTTTCTTACTGATGTATGTACTTTTAGTTTTGGAAAGCTTTTTTATATTTATGTGTTTTATTTTTATATTTATTTTTAGTGTAATGAATAATATCGTAGTTTGTACTAATACAATAATATATTATAGTATGAAAATTTGGAAAGTTGATAAGATTTAAAGTAGAGATACAATGGTTCTCTTGCATTGAGATTTGATTTAACAGTGTTATGTTAACATTTATACTTGCCTTGGACTATAGAACAGAATTTAAATGGGAATCTATTAGTTTTACAACTACCATCAAAATCACCATTTCTTAACTCATCCAAACTAAGAGTCCAATATAATCGGCTGATCTTTATATCTGCCACTGAATTCATGATGTAGTTTGACAAAATTATTTCATCCCTGAAAACAGTATCATTAATAATATTTTATTGCAATGGAAAGACAACATTCCAAAAGGCAAAAAAAAAAAAAAAATCCATTGCGTGGGTTATGTTTTATAATTTTCATGTTAGACCAATCTACTGTATATATAATAAAAATCAGGAATGATACCAAGGAAATGAAATCTGTATATTCAACATACTATTCAAATGCATGTTTTTAAAATCTATAATTATTCTTTAAATAGTCAATATTTAATCATGTATTTTGAAGTTACCCGAAGTTTTTCAGCCATAATATTCTAAAATATTCTATTACATATATCTGTAAAGCATTATCAATTTATAGTAATAAACATGCATTGCTTTGCTGCTTTAAGTATAATGAAAGGAAAATCAGAGCACACTTCTCCCTTGAGTGTGGCTGGTATGAAATCAGAGACCTTTCTCCCACTTTCAACTCTTTCCATCAGTTTGCCAGGACGTGGCAAGTGCTTTTCTTTACCATCTATTTAAGAATGATTGGAAATACTGAGTACCATGTTGTGAATAGCTTTTACTCTTAGGTATGAAGAAGAAATTGATTTTTACTTGTTCTAAACATTACAAAAATTGTTAATGCTTTCAGTAGCAAAAGACAAAGTGGTAACTAAGAAATCTCAGACTTTCTAAAACAAAATTCTTTTAAAACTAGCATTGTGTGACACAGAAAACCATACCCACAGTAGGTTATATTTTTAACTAATAAGTCAAATTGAACTAAATATTGGGCAATATTTATAAAAATATTTTTAATATTTTCTCAATAGTGTTAGTTCTACAAATAGTGTGGAAATATTTTCAAGGTTTCATAAAAACTCTAACCAAATTACCTTTGTTAGCTCAGTAGTTTTACATGTAGGACATGTCCGGGTGTCCAGAATTCCCACTAGGACTTTGTATTTGTATAGACCCAGTTTATAACATGCCTGGGATAGAATTTATGCAAACTTGACATATACTATATACCAGCATCACAAGAACGATAATTTTTATGAATAGAATTCATGCATAGACAATGGGAGTAGCTGATAATTTAAACAAGACTTCAGTAGCTGGGTGACTGTTACTGCTTCTGGCCATATTTTCAATAATCATAGGACCTCACGTGAAATGTGATAAAATAGAAATTTACAGAGTATTGATAACATTCACTGCTTATTAATGGTTGCTTGATGGCTCGCAGTGTGAAGCGCCTACATGTGTGTTAAGCAGGGTAGGCTAAATGCCATTTCAAATACTTGGCTTATTCTCAAGAGTGCCATGGCTTACCCTCCTCCTAGTATAGTGTGAACTTTCTTTCACCTTACATAGATCAGAGAACAAAGTACTCCTCTGCTTCAAATATATCTCATTTAAAAGCCTATTTTTCTTTAGAAATGCACTTTTATTTTTGCCAAATAATTACATTTTAAATAAATAGAATTTTATTTGACATAATCTTGATATGCTTCAAACTGTACTCCAACTATTATTTATCTATTCATTCATTCATTCATTCATTCATTCATCGGGGTGGGGGAGTGCCAGGGATTCAACTCAGGGGCAGTTTACCAGTGAGTCACATCCCCAACCCTATTTTGTACTTTATTTAGATACAGGGTCTCAATGGGTTGCTTAGTACCTCTTTCTTGCTGAAACTGGTTTTGAACTTGTGATCCTCCTGTCTCAGCTTCTGGAGAAGCTGGGATTACAGGCGTGTGCCACCATGTCCAGCTCAAGTAGTTTATATTAATTTTTGAGATCCACTTGATATGACTATTTCTGTTGCTTTCCAGCTTTCCATTTATGGTGAATTTGAAAGAAAGCATGCCTACTCCAGTGGTCCTTAGTTGATTTCATGTCATTTTCCATTATGACCTATCCCACAGTACAGAACAGCATAATTTGTTTATATGGCATTTCTATTTACTTATTGTATATTTTGAGTATGTTCTTGCTGAATTATGAGTTTTGAAAAGTAGCTCAAAAATATAGTTTTAAGATAGGAAAATAAACACATGTTGATTAGTAGCAACCTGAATTAAATTTCTTTCTACAAAATTGGAAATATTAATACATTTTCTTCTAAGTTAATATCATATTAAAATTTAAAAGATAGTGAAGTTTTATTCCATAGGAAATGAGCCAAGGATTTTTAGATAAAGCTCTTATGATTGTAATTAACTGCTTGAAGATTTTATCAAAATACAAAATATAACTTTTCTGTTAAGATGTAAAAATTTCAAATAGTATTTTTATTATTTTAATAGTAATTGTATAAAAATAAATTTCTTGTAGTTTTTCTAATGTAATCATTCCAGGAATTAAGATCTATCCAAAATTTTCACTTTGCAATGATAATAACATGAGTCATAGATTTATGTTTGCTGAAGTTGCAAAAAATCCATCTTATGTTAAAATTATGTCTGATCTTATCAGCATTTTATGCTAAGAATTTGTATATGAAAGTTCTCAGGGTTCAAATAAAGCATGCCTATTAAACAGATGCTAATCCAAGAGCCCAGAAGCCCAGTTGTCATAGCCCAGGTCGCTGATAGCTAATTAATAGGATACCCTATCATGAAATCAAAGGAGACTTGTATTCTAGTCCTAACTTCAGTGGGACTTTAGGCAGGTGAAGCCCCATTAATATATCTGTTTCATCATCTGAAAAATTAAGTCATGCTTAATTCTAGATTTACTTGAGGTCCTATGTAGAAGAGGGATTATATGCTTAAAAACTGTCCTCCACGCAGGTAAAGTTTATTCTTTTCAGTTAGTTTCTTCAATCTGAGAACTATTCATCACTCATCAAATGAGATCATTAATTCCCAGGTTACTAATGATATTTGAGTTTACTTTCATAGGATCAAATAATTTGGATTTACTTTAGACAATATTTCACAATGGGATGTACAACCCACCCCGACAGCAAGGCTTATTCTCATTAAGTAAACAGTTGTATCGTGAAAGGTTGTCTTTTGGTGTTAGTAAAATATGTGCTCCGATTCTTCAACAGGATGCTACATTAGTCATTCCTATTACAATCAGTCGTCTATTCTCATGCTCTGTGACTCTTCATCACACTCGACAAAGTACGCCATGTTTTATAATGATGAATATTTCAGTGGTAAAGATTGGTTTCCTTTGTCATTGTCATTGAAAAGATGAATAACTCTATTTAGACTCTGGCACGAATTAGAAGATTCAAGCAAAATATTTTTAAAATTTCAAGTAGAAATGCAAATGCCCTTATATGGAAATTAGTAGTTTATGTAGGTTTATTTTCTGCTGCCAGTTCTGTGTGTGTTGTGTTTTAAACTGTAATCCCTTAAATTTAATATTCTTCTTATTATTATCTAATTATTTAAATTGTACTAATTTATCTAATTTGTCAAAACAAGATGAACATATTTGTTTTCAAGTACTAGTGATTTCCTTTTTACCTAGTGTCTCTTTAATAGTAACCAAGTTGAACACCAATGAGTATATACATAATGAAAAACTAAATCTTACACTGAGTTGAAATGGAAACAGTCATTTAGAGACTGCATTCCTAGCTCAGCTGGGAAACCTTTACTCTTTTGTGTGTTCTGACCTGGAGAAGCATTCTTTTTCATTCTTCCAAGATCTTCTAACCATTGCTTTTAATAATAAAATAAAAGTCAGATTATGGAATCTTCACATTATTCACAATTTTTCCATCAAAAGAAAAATAACTCAAGAAAGAGTAAAATAATATAAATAGTCTCATGAATTATACCTGTCTAGAGGACACTGAATTGGTGTGACCTTATGTAAAAATGAAACATATATCTCAGTATTCATTCTTAACAAATCATGCAAGGACTCTTGTGTTGCAACAATGCATAGCATCGAAGTCCTGTGGAGTGCTCAGAATGTAGTTGTGATCCACTAAACATGCTGAATGACTAAGAGAACACTGGGAAAGAAAGCCAAAGAACCATAACAGGGAAGGGGAAATTAGACAAAAGAGAACAGAAAGCTATCAGGTGTGTGCTGGACAGTTCAGTCATTGAAGGGTAGTTTGATGCAGAAGATTAGCATATAAGTAAATCATTAGATACATATGCATGCCATCTGAAAGCATCTGTTATTGTTAATGTGTGCAAATCCTTCTTCTGGCCTATTTTTTTTTGTTTATTGTCATTTTAATTTAGCACATGGGTGATTAAAGAATATTGACAAATTTGATCTCATATATAATAGTTCTCATACCTCAGTTTCACCATATCTTAAAATTGTGTAAATATTAGAATTAATCTAGTTAAAATTTTCAGGATATCTTGGTCGAGACATTATAAAATAGGAATCTGAGAGTAGTTTAGAGATGATAAATAATAGAGAACTCACTTTCTCCAGAACAAATGGTATTTTAAAATTGGTATTACATTTACTTATAGAATAATTTACCTCTAATCTTTCTACCATTCAGAAGATGAAAATCAAGTGTATATTTTATATACTTTCCATTAAATAAATGAATTAGTGGAAATAAAACTACAATATGATGTGCGAATATTCACTTGTGCTGCATTTGATTTGAATTGAAGATGCCTGGAGGCCCGGAGGGTGAGACACACCTATATGCTCAGTGACTGGGGGAATTAGGGCAGGGGGATCCAAGTTTGTGGCCAGCTTGGATTAGAGGGACTCTGTCTCCACATGTAAAAAATAAAAATAGACTGGAGATGTAGCTCTTTGGTAGAGCATCCCTAGGGTTAATCTCCAGCACTCCAAGATAATTAAATAAATTAATTAACAAAATAAAAAACTGAAGACCATTTGCATTTAATGAGGAAAGTAACAGATAAACAGGTACATGTGTATGTCACTGTGTAATTGCGTTAGAATTATTTCAAACTTGGGTATGTGGTGATGACAGTTTTTTTGACGGGGTCAGTGGCCAAGTCATATGAAATTGTTAAGAATCAACAGCCCTAGGCCCCACTGGACTCCTAACTATAACAATGATCTATCCAGACACCAGGGTAGTTCATCTTGAAGTTAATGAAATTTATTCTTCCAAACTTCATACTTCACTGGCCCTTCCTTAGGCTCAGGAAAGGCCCTAGGAGTACTTTCAAATGGCTGTAAATGTTTATAGGAGTAAGCAGTTTTAAATGCCATCTCTTTCCTTACAGTTTCCTTTCCATCATACTTGTCAGGTTGCATGACATTAGAGTGACTGCAGACATACTGAATAGAGCTAAAAAGTAGAGTTGTGGAGATATTTAGCTACAAATTACACTCACTTAGGTCGACAATCACTGCTGACTGTCCTGATTTAAGAATGGCTTCCAGAATTCTTCCCGTAACCTTCTGTGCTGACTCTCCTAACTCACAACATAACTGCAGAGCAAGACGCATTAGGAAGACTTGTGGTCACTTGGCACTAGAAGTAGAAGCCAAATCACCAACTAAAAAGTATGATCCTGGAAACCAGGGTGCAAAAGGTTTTCCAAATGTGAAAACTCACTTTTCAAAAACATCAATATTGAAGTTGTTTGTTAGGGGACATATTTAATAATGAAACATATACATGCCCATGCATGAATTATGTACCATAGAGTTATATATTTTATAGGAATCATAATAAATATAATTCATTAAAATTTTTATATTTAACACAATACTAAAAATAACCAATATGTCTACTTATAAAATGCATAAGAGTCATTGTTCTTAACATTGTTATTTCTGCTGGGTGTATTTGGAATATCTTAACAAAGTTAGATGATTTAAATGAAATATCACAAAAAATATTCCCATTTACATAGAAAAATTATCTGAATATACAAGAGTTCTGGTAATGATATATCTGCACATATCTATCAGTACTATAGCATCTAACATGCAATGTAAATTTCCTTACGTATTTTATAGCACCATTAAAATATTTTAGAAATTTAAGACTGCATCTGCATTTGAAATTCTTTGTGTAGCTTTACCTTTTGATTAACTTGTGTATTTTTTTTTTTTTTATTTTTGGTACTGGGGATTGAACCCAGGGGCACTCCACCACTGAGCCACATCCCCAGCCCTATTTTGTATTTTATGTAGAGACAGAGTCTCACTGAGTTGCTTAGGGCCTCGCTAAGTTGCTGAGGCTGGCTTTGAACTCTCCATCCTCCTGCCTCAGCCTCCCAAGTGCTGGGATTATGTGTTTTTCATATAGTTTTCTATAAATAAATTTAAATAGATGAATATTTTTTCCCTACTTGAAATCAAAAAGGATAATTTGAAAATGAGAGCTTTCAAATGTCAAACTCTCACTTATATCACGATGAAAATGGCTGTCACAAACCAGAGTGATCAAAGAACATCTAACAAAAAAGTTATCTAGGAAAAGATTACTATGAGAACATGATAAATGGTGAACATATAATGTTTCTTTTTTGACTTTCACTCTGTTGCTGATAGACATGACCTCTAAGTAAATCTATTAACGGTTTTGTACAAATTTGTTAATCTATTAAATTAAGAGAACCATAATTATATCTCTCTCCCTGGATTTTTGTAAAGATTAACCACATTAATATGTGCAAGCATGTCGCCTCATACATATTAACTGTTATTTAGGGCATTTATAGCAATAAAGGTGACAATAAATGTTTTGATAGATTACTGAGGGTAGGCTAAAACATTGAACTCAGCATTACTGCTTTATGAACTTGACTCTTACTCAATCTCTCTGAGTTCAATCTCTCAGTTTTTTCATATGCAAAAAGCAGATTGAAGGCTACATTATTGTACACTCAAATAAAATGTTTATAAAAGCATTTGGTGAGAGCACATCCAGCCTGAATTAGTTATATAAGTATTTGTCTACTCAGAATGAAAGATGGAAAACACATTTAGAAACCAGCTAAATAAAATCTATACCCTCACACAGAAGATGAAGGCTGCCAACAGCAGTGGAAATAGATTATGGCGAACACAAGGGACAATAGGGTAAAAACATAGGAGTCACCTATACTGATGACAAGGACATTGGAAGAGCCACTATAGTTGTAATTAAAATTGAGTAGCACACCATGATCTAAAAACATCAAATACCTCATGTGCAGCAAAAGGGATGCAGGAGAGCCAATCAATGGCAAAGTCTCCTCTGGACCCAGTGTCAGGAAGCAAAGCAGATAGGGTATCATCATGCCGCCTTTGCCCCTTCATGCCCCTTTGTTTCTTGGAAGGTGTATACTGTGGTAAGATTTCTCCTGTGAGAGGGAATGGTGAAAACTAATGGAAAGCAGTTGAGGGATGGAGAGATTAGGGTACTGATTATTCTCTTTCACTCCCTAATAGACTGAGCAGAACTTCGGTCTGAAAGGTTGCAGCTTCTGTGCCAAAGAGCCCTCTCCTTTCAGACTAAGAAATATTCTTAGCCCAGGTAGCTCTGGGCTTTCTCCGCTTCCATAAACCCTGTTCACACTGTAAAAATTTCTTCCATGTGGGTTTGAATGTTCCATCTTTTTTTTCTGTCCAATTTCCAGTGATTTTGTAATCTGTCCAAGAAGTCATTCTGGACACTCACCTCAAAATTGATTTGATTATGGGGATGCTTTCATATGGGGAGAGTATCATGTCTTTAAAAAATGAGATTGAGACACTTGGTGGCCCAGATAATGCTGAGGATGCCCAATTATCTCTGTGTACTTCTTGTCAAGGAAAACCTAGTCTCCCTTGGACAATTAGAGTCCAATGGCTTTGACCATGGAGGTTGTCTGACATTTTGCCCAGAACCTACTCATCTTGTCTCAGTCACCATGAAAACCAACACCCAGCACAGCCCACAGAGGACACCACATGGTCCAGAATAAGGCATTTAAATACTGAAGACTTGGCAGAATCTAAATGGATGTTAATGTTATTAGACTAACAAAGAAGAAACAATGGCTTAACTTAATATGGGTTTTAATGTGATAGCTAAAAAAAAAAAAAACATGAGTGACACTACAAGTCTCTAGGATGGTTAATTGATGTCAGATTCAATGATGAGAGTTCAACTGGTGCTCAGGCATTCTCTACACAATAATATTTCACAGAGAAGACTGAAATAAATTTCCCTTCAGTGTGAAGAAATGCTGCAGAAACTAAGAAATGCACTGCAGGAGGGCAAGAGGGGGATGCATGAGCAATTCAGGAAATCCTCAATTTTTTTAAGTCCTCTAGGTAATGATGAATATGGAATTTTTTTTTTTTCAATGAAACAGGGCTTCCAGCTTTCCAAAGAAATAAAGAGCATTTTGAGAGCAAAAGCCAGTTGGTAGCACTTAACCTTCACAGGGCCCAGTAGAATAAATGGTGGGTGAAATCATAACCAGGCCGCAGGGACAGATCAGTAATCAGAGTGTTCTGATCCGCAGATGAGCCTGGAGGAGGTTAATTGATTCCAGAGTCCTTTGTACTGGAGCAGATGGGGTACTTGCAAAGGTGCAATTTGGAATATATAAGGAAAATATTCCCAACCTGGTGGGAAGAATCCTGTCAAGTCAGCATGCACGTGCTCACAACACACACACACACACACACACACACACACACACATCTTCAATAAAATAGGAATAAATACTCCTTCAGAATTAAAAAAAGAAAAAGTGTTATCTACTCCCTGCAGAAAAAGCCAGTGCTGCTTCAGTGTGTGAGCAGAAGCATTAGCTTCACTACGGTCAGATCAAGACAATAATATCCTCTATCACCCAATTAAACGGTATCACCTTGAAACTTCTAGCCAATAGATTTAAAAACAAATAAAATGGATTATGAAACAAGAACAGAGAGAATTATTTTTTCACAATGCTTTGCAGCTGATTTGATAGTATACCCAGACAGCTGAAGGAATTGTATCAGTTGCTATTACTAAATAAGAGGCTGAATACAATGATAGGACATAAAGTAAAACAACTTACTTCATATACACGACAGTAAGTGGTTCTGATAGAAGGAATAATTTATTTCAAAAATCAGTGCAGTGTCTGGGGTTCTAGCTCAGTGGTAAAGCACTCGCCTAGCAAGTGTGAGGCACTGGGTTTGATCCTCAGCACCACATAGAAGTAAATAAATAAAGGTATTGTGTCCAACTACAACTAAAACATATTTTTAAAAAATCAATGCAAATATTTTATGTCAAAGAATGAATGTAAATGAGTATCAGTCTCTACCTGAGCACATTTTTATACTTGAATAAAGGGGAAATGATTATTATGTTATTTGTTAGAGAAAAAATATAAGATATTTAATTTTTCCTTATGTAATTCATACATTTACAACAACACTAGTAGGCTATTAACAGGTGTTGTTGCTGTTGATAAGAAACATGAGCTAATGCTAGGTTCACATGGACAAAAATCTAATCAGCAGTGACCATGAAAACTTTTAAGAAAAATGGTGTAAGACTAGTCTTACTGGACAACAAACACAATACACAATCACAATAACTAAAGCATGTGGCACCAATAAGATACATTTCAATGAAAGGAACAGACAAAAGGAGAAAACACTCTTTCAGAATTTATGCCTCTCAACATTTTAGGGAATGTATTATTAAGTAAATGATGTCAGACAGCCACACAGGGAGAACACAATTTTGGAACTGCTCTTTCAAAAATACCACAAGAAATATACTAAACTAATGAAAGACAATAAAATCGTAAAGCAAGAAAATGTGTTTAAAAAACCTGGGGAAAACGTCTCGAAGGAATATAAGTATGAAAGTAAATGCTCCTCAATATTAAAATAAAGTATTAGATCATATAAAATTATTGATTAAATATAGCTATGTAAAATAAAAAGTCATGAAAAACTCCTAAAGTCAAAACAGAGATGACATGGTGGGATGATACTTTTGTAACATCGGACAGATAAGGAGCTAATAATAGTCTTTGTGTAGCTCAATGATGGGATAGGTTTAGATAAGTTCACTCTTAACCTAATTTGTCACTGTGCAAACAACACTTAGTGTATTTACACAAATCTGGAGTCAGGCTGCCAGCAGACCTACCTAAGCCAGGTGGTACGCACCATCAGATATGTAATCTGTTGTTGACTGAGGTGTCACGACCCTACTTGGTGTGTCTTCATACCAATAGATAGAGAAAGCCCAACAGCTGTATTTTTAAAGAATTCACAGGTGAATGCACAAAGGTCTTCAGTGTAAAAAGAGTCTCTCAAAATTACAGAGGGTAAAGCATATGCAGAATAATATTTTTAGCAATAAATTTGTTGATTGACAAAAACTTAAATTTGCTAGCAATTTCGCTGGCAGAGCTTTGAAGTACACATATTCCCTCACAAATTGCATGTGACAATATAGTCTGAGAGGTACTCATGGGGCAATCCTGAAATAGTCGTTAGTTTTTTAAAAAACTCATAACTCTGATTCTACAAGGTTTCTTCTCAGAATTTACCCTATAGTTCACTGTTCATGATTCAAATAAAGAATTGTGAATGCTTATTCACTGGCAACTTTATAAAAATATGAAAACATATTGAACCTAACTTTAATTTATTTCAATAGGGAGACACCAAAATAGGTGTTCAGATTTAAAAAGTTTACACATTAGAAAGAATAAGGAAATATTTATTTTCCTGTGTGCATTTTATTTATTTATTTATTTATTTATTTATTTATTTATTTATTTTTATAGACTGCATTTTGATTCACTGTACACAAATGGGGTACAACTTTTCATTTCTATGGTTTTGCACGATGTAGATTCATACCATTCATGTAATCATGCATGTACATAGGGTAATGATGTCTGTCTCATTCCACCATCTTTCACAGTCCTGCAACCCCCTCATTTCCCTCTATATATAATCCAAAGTTTCTTCATTCTTCTCTCACCCCACCCCCATTATGTATTATCAGGAAATATTTATTTTTAATTATATAAGTATATCATACATTCATGGAATATATCAGTGCATTAGGCACATATCCATACGTTTAATAAATTACCATGGCTTATAACAACCAATGAATTTTTACTGCATTCTGTTGGGCTTACTGTTCCGGAAGGGATTGGCTGGATTCTTCTTACCTGGGGTCCTTCATGTAAATGCAGTTAGTGGTCAGCAGGACTATGTCCTTGGAGAGCTGCATTGAGCTAAGGCCCAAGAAATCACACCCTCACAGTCCATGCTGAATGTCAGCCAGGCTCCTCTGGGCAGCTAACTAGAGACACTAGCAGTGGGCTCCTTAGTCTGAAAGTTTCACGTATTGGGACATCTCAGTAACCCAGCTGGACACTGAGTGACATTTTCTGACTTTACTTCAGACGTTACAACTGAGTCACTAAGGTCAGCCCAGATTTTAGGGAAATCTTAAGAAGCTTCAAAATGTTTGCAAATATTTTTAAATTGTCATATGTTCTATATAATAGCATGGAAGTCTCCCCTTTCTTTGCTAAGCAAAAAGAGCAAGGCACAAATCCCAGACACAGTGAAACACCTCTTAATGTTTGAAGGGGTAATATACATATGCAAATATTTAAAAGGTGAAAACTATCTACAGAACTGTAAAGGAGAATTTAATAACAACCGAAGCCCAGGAAAGTGGATTGGGAGAGTGAGACAAATTTGAAACACAATGTGACGCTGTAATCTGTAATCCCTTTGATACAGTTTGAATATTTTACCATTTCCAAAATTTCAGTGAGAAGTTACAATAAAACAATGTTGCAAAGTGGAAATAAATATATAAACAAAAGGACATTAGCCTATGTTAAATGCAAAATAAAGTTTGATATGTTTTGTTTCGAAAGATCACTTTTTAGAGGAACAATTTTAAAATCACTGAGTATGTATGCAGAATGAAATAGATGTACACATGTATTCAGCCAGACAACCTGATCAACAGCAACCCATGTGTACAGCCATGACACTCCTCTGCAGATCAAGGTGGAGGTCATTTCTCTCAGCTCCAGCCCAGGCTATTGCATGTCATCTTCCCTGCCCTGAGGAGGAGCTCATGCTTTGATTTATTTCCCTCTGTATGTTTTACCTGACTTAGACAAATCCATATAATGGGATTCATTCAGTATGACCTCTTTTACTCAGAATAATATTTTTGAGATTTGTCCACATTATTAACCATGACAATGGTTGGTCTCTTTCTATACTGAGTAAAATTGCATTTGTAGAAATATACTACCAGTTTTGAACCATTCTCTTCTTGGTTGATGATCAAGAGTGTTCCCATATCTTTAAAACTCTGAGTAAAGTTGTGAAAGTATTGTTGTTCACTTGTGTGTGCCTGTGTACATGTCTTCAAAGTCCCTGGGGTATATACAGAAGAGTGATCTTGCTATATTAACTCTGCACTTGTGTATAACTGCATAAGAAAGCTCCAAACCATTTTCCAAAGGCTACACCATTTTAACACCTACCAGTGGTGTACAAGAATTCCAGCAAAGAGTAATTTTAAGTCATTAGAATTTAAGAAAATTATTTGACCTCTCTCACACCACATTCTCATCATTTGTATCCCAAAGGTAATGATTCACAAAATATGCATTTAAATAATAATACATAAGGAATTACATAAGTTAAGAAATTTTCTTTTTTTCTTTTTTTCCTTCTTTCCTCCCTTATACCAGGGTAAAAACAGATCACAAATTAGATAAGCAGAAATGTCTTATTTGTGTGCTTCTCTTGTGTGAAAATGATTAAGGGAGTTAAAAGCAAACAAACCTCGAAGTCATTAAGAGCAGCATGAATGTTCTGGTTAAAAGCAGTAGTTTTTCCAGGTCACTGTAAATCACAGACTTGTTGCAAGGAAGAGAGCCTAAACAGCCGGAGGCAAGTGACCCACTGTCAATAACTTCAAATGCACTGCTTAAAAATACATGATTTATAATGTCAATTGAGTAATTGAGTAACATTTGGACCTACGTTTAGGTTTTACAGTAATTAGTAAAATTTTGAAATTGTTAAAAATAGCAATGCACATAATGTAAAAATAGTAAGAAAAACTTTGATTTCCTGCTTGACATAGAAGAGTTCTACTTTCTCAGTTACTTCTAAAACTTCACAGAACGTTTTTTATTTAAGATCACACTCATTTACATGCATTCATCTAAAATTAGGCTTCACCCAGTGCGCAGAATTAATACAAAGAGACATGACATTATTGATTTCCAACTCCTTAGGTATTTAAGAGATATCAACCTTTAATAACAGGTGCACAATTAATCAATCTACTGTACAAGCCATTGGATAAAAAGGCACTGCAGGGTTTGGACTTTTATAACCAACCTTATAATATTTGATTTTGATAAGGGTTAGGGCGATATTAAATATTAAAATGAAAACAGAGGGATTTCTTTCTTTGGCTCCCAAGTGAACATGTACTCATAAAGCAGAACCAAATCTAAGGCACAAAAGAATTTCTTAATTAATAATATGAATTTCCATTTATGCTTGTGTCTCTCAAATTCTTATAAAACCAACTTTAAAACATTTACTACTTACTGTCATGTTATTTATAAATAGGTTTTTCATGTCTCTATGATGCATCTATACAGGACTGAAAAGTTACATGCAGAATTTTTTAAATGAGGGATAATTGAAAGAAAATGTTTTAGAAAACATTCTGTATCACATGCTTCAGGAAATTATTTATGTTTACGAAGTTTGCTAACAATTGATGACATGTGCTTTCTTTCCCAGAAATCAAGACTGTGGTGGAGGTTTGGAGAAAATCATAACAGTAAGATATTTTTCTAGCAGTAAGAGACAAAAACTGTACTAACATGTACCCCAGCATGTGATGATTAATTGATATGCATCTGTTCAAACAATAGAAGAAGGAAGGAAAGATGGGAGGGAGGCAGAGGGAGCATCAGATTTGATTTTTGTATTTGAAAAATTCTTCAGTGGAACACAAAGATATTGGCAAGTTAAATAAAGATTTAAGAACATTTCCCTCCTTCCATTTTTTGTTTTCTTAATAATCTTTTATATTCAAAATAACTTCCTTATGATCCAAGATTTTATGAAACATAAAACCAATATACTGTACTATTTCTAAAAGCTTAGAGTTGAAAACCCTTCAAACCTGACACAAAGATAACAAACACGACCCAGAGGATCAAACTGCTTATTAACTGCTAATCTTATGCTTAAAAATTCCTGGGAGAAGCCAGGCAAGGTGGCGCTTGCCTGTAAACCCAGTGGCTTGGGAGGCTGAGGCAGGAGGATAGAGAGTTCAAAGCCAGCCTCAGCAAAAGTGAGGCACTAAGTGACTTAGTGAGACCTGTCTCTAAATAAAATAAGAAGTAGGGCTGGGGATGTGGATCAGTGGTCGAGTGCCCCTGAGTTAATTTAAGAGAAAAGTAAAATTTACACTAAACATATAAATTACATTAAAAGAGCTAGAAATTAAAATAATATGAACTGCCATTTTTTCTGGGGATGTTAAGGGAGATTATTTTAGGAATTACTCTTCACTGTGGTTTGGAATAGAAATGGATACAATCTTCCTGAAAGGCAAATTGGCAATATCTGTCACAATTTTAAGTAGACTTTTCTCTTGGTTCAAAAATCTACATTTGCTGTAAGTATATTTTTACCGTGCAATTATAGATAATTGCAAAACATTTGAAATAACCAAAATTTCTACCCATAAAACATAATTGACTGTATGCCAAAACTTACAAAAGAATAATCTGCTCACCACATAGCACTTTCTTTACTTTTGAAATGCCTCTATACATATAGCAAATTATAAATTTTTTAAAATCTTCTGTATAAGTCGAGTTAAAATAGTTTGTTCCTTCCCTCAAAAGTAATATACTGAAAGTGATTGAAAACTATAGTGTGCTTAATTGATTATTGAAGTTTACCAAGCATTTCCTCAAAGTGGTTTGCAGTCTCCCTAAAGAATATGTGCCATTTCACAACTAATAAATGTGTATATTTATTGTCCATCAAAGTTTGTATAGTTCTGCTCTACAGATTTATTTTCCTTCATGATGATATTTAAGATGCGAATATATTTGATGATAACCCATTTCAATTGCAAAGAATACCAAAGTTATATAATCAAAAAATATTCAGGCATTGCATATAAATGTTCTCTTTATAATGTGAAGTGTTTCACTTTATGAAACTGTAATCACCACGTTTTCAAAATGCAATGCTAAATATAGGTTAAAAGTATGGTGATTAGAATAAATAAAAATTTAAAACTCACCACATATTTAATTCATTCAAATAAACACTGTAAAAATACTTGAATATACAGTTTAAATGATAATTAATCTTTAATGCCTACTTCATACTTTTAAAAATATAGCCTTATGATTTATGTCTTTTTCATATGTTTTTGCATAAACACAAAAAATAATGCAATTTCATAAAGTAAGGTTTCAAATTTCACTGTTTTAATATTTAGAATCCACAACTTCGTATGAAATTATAAACAAAAATTGGATATAATTTAGATCAAAATATCTGATGAAGCTGGAAGAGTGGAATATAAGATTATCCATATATAAACATCAAAGAATTTAAATCGTGATTTTTATTCCTATGTAAATTTTTGAAACTGCCAATTATTGAGTTAATTTAGGAAACAAACACATTTAAATTCAAACAGTTTGAATATTTTAGGCAAAAGCTTTCTTTGAATTCAAATATTTGTACAACTATATTAATTTTCATCTATGCACTATTGGCTTACAAGTAGGAAGTGAAAATCTTTAAAATATCTCTACTTAAACACTGATAACATATTTTACATGATATATTGCTCATATCTACATGAATATGAAATAAAATAGGCTTGCATACAGAAGCTGCTTAGAAGTAGT
The DNA here is from genome assembly GCA_020662805.1 of Glaucomys volans. Taxonomy (NCBI): domain Eukaryota; kingdom Metazoa; phylum Chordata; class Mammalia; order Rodentia; family Sciuridae; genus Glaucomys; species Glaucomys volans. Next base: position 48,291 of record JAJEJO010053927.1, read on the forward strand.
GCATTTTAATCATATAATTCAACTTGTAAAATATCGCGTTTAACAATTCTCAGTGAAAAGAATAGCAAATATATTTTAGCAGATAAATTCACTTCTGTATTATATTTTGTCTCATTTCTTCCTATTTTTTCAGCATTTAGGCCATTTGAAATAATGAAAACATGTGCATATAACAGTGTACCCCACTAGTAACTGAGAAACAAGAAGAAAGAATTAGAGAACAGCAAAATCTTCACTTTTTTGCCATTCTAATTGTCTTCCCTATTGTAGTTTGGTTAGACATATGCATGGATTTCTATACTTCTTAAAATGACCTTTAGAAATTTTATTTAAGTAACTATAGTCTGATCATAGTGCACAAATTATTTTCAAGAGAATATCAAGATTCCAACCAGTCCTATTGAATGATAGCTACAAATTATGAGCACATTAGATTTGTTTGTTTGTTTTTTGTGGTGCTGGGGATTGAACCCAGGGCCTTGTGCTTGCGAGGCAAGCACTCTACCAACTGAGCTATATCCCCAGCCCAACACATTAGAGTCTTTTGAAACTATATTTCTTTCAGAAATCTATCCTATAAGATGTTAGTATGATTTGAATATGAGGTGTCCCCCAAAAGCTCATGTGTGAGATGATGCAAAGAAGGTTCTGAGAACTGATTGGGCTTTGAGTGTCTTGAGCTGCTTCCCTCTGTCACACTCTCCTTCCACAATGAGAGGGACCCCCAAGAAAGGAACTGGCATTCTATGGACTAAGACCTCTGAAACTATGAATCCTCAAATCGACCTTTCCTCCTCTACAATTGTTCTGCTCAGGTTGTTTTGTCATCGCAGGGAAAAAGCTGACTAAAACAGATGTAATGCCCAGATGACAAATATATAAATTAATTTAGGGAAAAATGGAAAATTTCCAGTTGCAGGAAATTATCCTCTTTTGTGCAAACATAATTTTAACTAGGCAAATAATTGCAAAAATATGTTATCATATTCCATACTGAGATAGTTATTCTTTCTCATGGAATTGGATCTATTCAATTTCTACATATAGTACAAACATAACATTCTGCTCAGAAAGCTATTTAAATGAATGGTTCCCATGTATTGTGATATTTTTATTAGCTTTGATACATACAGGAACCTTCCCAAGGTGAGAGATGTAAACTTTGATCTGCCAGTAGAATTCATTTGATTAAAAAAAGAAAAAGAGAAGAGAGAGAAAAAAATGTGCCAGAACTTCAATTGTAAAGCTGGTATGAAAATCATGACACTGCCTTGTCCATAGTCAAATATGACATTACCTTCCACTGAAATAAAACAAATTCAGCATATCAAATATTTTAATGCAAAATAAAATGTATTCGTTTTCTACTGAGGGGCAGGGAGGTTAGTAATGACCAGGTTCTCCTCTGGCCTCCGAACTATCCAGCATCCTCCAGGAGTGTCACCTCCTTCTCTAGGGGACACACCTCACTTGCCATCTAAGCAACTGCAGGCTTTCTGGGATGTCAAGGCCCAGCTTTAATAACTGGTGCTTATTTAATCAAGACAAATGCAGCTCTCTAAATGATTGGCAGCTCAAAGTCAGCCAGATCTGCCAGCTGTTATCTTTCAAATGAGGGTGAAATCTAACAGCTTAACACGGCAGCTACAGCAGAGAATGAAGGCCATGAATATACATCTTCAAATAGATGTAATCTACCTGCTTTTCCCCGTCTTCTATGGGAACACAATCTTGCATTATTCATCTGTGTTTTTTAACTCTTTTGAAGAATCTGATTAGCTAATGTAGTTGAATATTCTAAAACTCCATGCAGGTACTTTACCAGGAATTTGAGTTTAGAATCTAATTTTCCCTTTTTGCCTACTAGCAGATTTGTTTCATGCAATCAAAATAAATAAGGGAGAATAAAGATTCGCCCACCCAACCATATTTTCACATTTCGGTTCCTACACTTTGTAAAAAAAAATGATAATATTCTTTTGGGGTCATGGTGATGCTTTTGACAAAAGAATCCAGTGTTGTTAACGATATGAAAATGGCAATTTGCTTTTAATACATAGGTGCCGTTGTTTGTTCTTTTAGTAATTGATTACATTAAGAGATCTGTTTTCATGTCAACAAAACACAATATACTGTGTTTTTTTTTAATATGACACAACCAACCATCTTTTAAACTTAGTTCGCCCCAAATGATGTGCTCTGGGCTTTATGAATACATATTTTTGAAAACACACATTTAAAATTTTAAAATCTGTTAAGGTGTGAATGTCTTCCTCATGTATAATTTGAGCAATAAACCAAAGGCCATAGAACAGATATTTAGGTTCAATTATTTTTCTTTAATCAAGGTATTTTCTCATGTGATATTAAAGATGAAAAGTGGTATTTATACAGCTTTCAGTACATTCTAAGGAATTATATCCAGATAATATCAACTGAATTGCACATATCCTGATAGATTATCATGAATAAGAATGATCAATAATAGTCAAAGAAAATGAGTATAATATTGAATGAAACTAACTTTCATGCATTGAAATTCAAAATAATTATGTAGGGCTTATTTACTATATTTTTCAATGATTTAATAGGGCTGCTCAGAAAAGTCTGTTGATCAGGAGGCTGAGACAAGAGGATTTCAGTTTGAGGCCAGCCTCGGCAACTTACCTATATCCTATCTCAAAATAAAAAATAAAAAGGGTTGGAGATGTATCTCAGTGGTGCAGCTATTACCCAACATATATAGCTTATTCAAGGTCCTTGGCTTAATCCACACCATTGAAAAAATTAAAGTCTGCTGAGAATCTATGCAATATCACGTTGTGTGTGTGTGTGTGTGTGTGTGTGTGTGTTGCTTGTTAAACCTGTTAAAGTGTTCATCAGTCAAAATCATAAAAAGAAATGAAAATGACCAAACTTAGCAGACTTAGAAAATTAACTAGTACATTACAATGTCATGATATAAGGACATATTATGTAAGACCATTTAAGGATCGATTTAGGCAATGGCAGATGCAGAGATAGTTAAACCAGACTGCATATGGAGTGGATATGTCGGGAACAAAGTGGTTAGCACAGGCATGGACCTGCCAGTTGGGCTTATTGATAAGAAGGCTAGAATTGCACATCTCTAGAAATGATTCCGAGGACTATGTTATACAGCAGGGTCGCAATGCATGTGCAGGAGATTGGAGAGTGGTTGAAAAGGAGGACTAGGTTCACGGTATGTGAAGCTTTAGTTAGACATAAAGCTAGTAGATCTAAAATTGTGCCAGAAAATTTTCATTATACTCATTTCCTAGATTGTCTAGGTTCTTTAATTTTTTCATTAATATGTGTTGATTAATTTTTAGCTAAATTTTGCTTAAGAAATCTCTTTACTTTGAAAAAATTAACCCCATGCTTTCACTGTTAATATCCTACTTTTATTGCTCTTTTAAAGTTAGCGTACTTGGAGCATCCTATTTAACTTCCTGTGATCAGCACTGGCAAGAAGTCAATAGCCCAAGAACAAAAAAGTCTACAATATTCATTCCTCTGTTACATGTTACTCTCAAGTCCCAGAAACATCTATTATTTAGTCCTGGTTGCACATCTAAATTGACAGAACGATTATTGAACACTTCACAGAATCTCTTGGATGAATAAGGAATCTAGATTTTTCCACAAACATGCTATGTCATGAGCCCCCAGCCTCCATTCCCATAATGTACCTGAGTAGAGGTGTGGCTTTCCTGTCTTTGAAAAGAGTCATATTTTTCTAGCATTCTTCTCTTTGAGCATCTGTTTGATTCCTCTGTGGACCTAGTCAGAATATTAAAGACCTGTTAATTTATCTTTGCCTTCATGCTAAATTTTAAAAAGTCTCATTTAATTATCTATAATCAAATTTATGCAGATTGCACCTTAAATTTCTTACATATTATCCATCACTCCAAACCTCAACAATGTCACCATTTAAGTGTGTTGTATCATTTGGTCTCCTCCTACTGACACTCACACCTAGTTACACCAGGAGGTGTGATCTTAGCTGGTTCCTCTCCTCCCTGAGCTGCTTCTGCAGTGCAATTTCCTAGGCATATAGTACAAAATGGGATAGTTTTTCACTCCAGCAAATATTATCATCAAAATATCCACTTCGAAGGATTTCTTTTACTCAGTATTTTTGCTTTTGTGACCAAAAAACCCAATAAGAACAATTTTATTTTATTTTATTTTATTGTTTTATTTTTATTTTTATTTTTTTTTTATTTACTTATTGATTCATTGAACACAAATGGAGTACAGCTATTGTTTCACTGGTTGTACACAAAGTAGAGTCACACCATCTGTGCGTTCATGCATGTACACAGGGCAATGGTATCTGTCACACATTCTGTTATTATTTTTACCCCCCACCCCGCCCCCACCTCTCCCTTCCCTCTATGCTAGCTATCCTTCCTCCATTCTTGCCACCCTTCCCCCTCGCATTATGCATCATCATTCATATATCAGAGAGACCATTCGGCCTTTGGATTTTTGGGATTGGCTGATCTCACTTAGCATAACAGTCTCCAACATCATCCATTTACCTACAAATGCCATAATTTTATTCTTCTTTATGGCTGAATAATATTACATTGTGTATATATACCACAGTTTCTTTATCCATTCATCTACTGAAGGGCATCTAGGTTGGTTCCACAATCTAGCTATTGTGAATTGAACAGCTATGAACATTGATGTGGCTGCATCACTGTAGCAATCTGATTTTAAGTCCTTTGAGTATAGGCCAAGGAGTGGGATAGCAGGGTCAAATGGTGGATCCATTCCAAGTTTTCTAAGGAATCTCCACACTGCTTTTCAGAGTGGCTGCACCAACTTGCACTCCCACCAGCAATGTATGAGTGTACCCTTTTCCCCACATCCTCGCCAACACCTGTTGTTGCCTGTGTTCTTAATAAAAGACATTCTAATTGGGGTAAGATGAAATCTTAAGGGGGTTTTGATTTGCATTTCTCTTATAACTAGGGATGTTGAACATTTTTTCATAAATCTGTTGATGGAGAAAAGATAGCTTCTTCAACAAATGGTGCTGGGAAAACTGGAAATCCGTATGCAGCAAAATGAAACTAAACCCATATCTCTCACCCTGTACAAAACTCAACTCAAAGTGGATCAAGGACCTAGAAATCAGACCAGAGACTCTGTACCTAACAGAAGAGAAAATAGGTCCAAATCTTCATCATGTTGGCCTAGGACCAGATTTCCTTAACATGACTCCCAAAGCGCAAGAAATAAAAGCACGAATCAATAATCGGGATAGAGTCAAACTAAAAAGCTCTTTCTCAGCAATGGAAACAGTCAGCAATATGAAGAGAGAGCCTTCAGAGTGGGAGAAAATCTTTGCCACACTCACTTCAGATAGAGCACTAATCTCCAGGTTCTACCAAGTACTCAAAAATCTTTACACCAAGAACACTAATAACCCAATCAATAAATGGGCCAAGGAAATGAACAGACACTTTACAGATGAAGATCAACAAGAACAATTTTAAAGGAAGAAAATTTTGCTTGGGAGCTCACAGTTTCAGAGGTATCAGTCCATATACAGTAAGCTCCATTCTTTTGAGGCCCAATGTGAGGCAGAAATCATGGCAGAAGTGTGTAGTGGAGGAAAGCAGCTGGAGGAAGTAGAGAGAGAGACTCCACTCACCAGATACAAAGTGCATGCCCCAAAGTCATGCCCCCAATGACCCACCTCCTCCACCACACCCTACCTGGATTCAGTTACCTTCCAGTCAAATTCTATCAGAGGACTAATGCACTGACTAGGTTAAGACTCTCATTCTCTAATAATTTCACTTCTAAACTTTCTTGCATGGTCTCACACATGAGCTTTTGGGGGACACCTCATATCTCAACAATAACATGATGTTAACCCAACAATAACATGGGTTAGGACATGAATTGGCTAATACTTGCATGTACAATTAAGTATCTTTTGATATCACAAATTTGTTGGTGATTTCTTTCTTCTTACTTTCCTTAACTCCTCCCTCCCTCTCTCCCTTCCTCTCTCCCTTCCTTTCTCCCTTCCTCCCTTCCTTCCTTCCTTCCTTCCTTCCTTCCTTCCTTCCTTCCTTCCTTCCTTCCTTCTTTCCTTCCTTTCTTCCGTGAGAGTGGGGATTGAGCTCTAGCACTGGGGTACATCCCAAGCCCTTGTTACTTTTATTTTGAGACAGGATCTCACTAAGTTCCTGAGTGTGGCCTACAACTTAGAATTCTCCTTCCTCACTTTAGCTGCCTGAGTTGCTAGGATTATAGGCATGTGCCATCTTGCCCAGCTTTGGTGGGAATTTCTTAAGAGTAATAAATATCTCCAAATTTGCCAGACCTCACATCAAACTAATTTAACACACTTAATAAGAGAGAAAAATCTACTTTTTTAAAACATATGCTTAATAAGTAATACTATTTATTATAATGACAGCAAAAGAAAATTACAATATTTCAATATAAATCCTAAATAATATAGTTCAGGTGAATGATTTGAACTACATTTTTAGAAATTTAACTACATTAAAGATGTGATCCTGATTATAAAACTTAACATATAGTAGACTTTCAATAATTTTAGGTGAATTATAAATAATGTTGAGAAAATGTGATAAACTATTTTGAAGACATTTTCTCAAATATTAAATATTTCATGTAGTATTCAAAAATAATTGGATGTCAGATTCTTAAAGGTTAAGATATTTGAGAGCCGATATTTTCCATTAACAGAGTCCAAATAAACAGATGGATGAGAAACCTAAATAAAAGTATACTGCTACATATTTTAAATAAATTTAATTTTTAGAAGTTTTAATTTAATTTCATATACACCCTACACCAAATTTTCACATTATCATATCAATGTATATTTGTCAGAAATAATTGGCCAGTAATGTGTATTATTACTAAATGAGTCCATACTTATTTGAGACTCCCTTGCTTTCTTCTTAATTTCCTTTTGTGTTCTAACATCTCATCCATGAAAATCATAAGACATTTGGTCCACAGGTCACCATTGGCTTTGCTTAACAGTAACAGCTCTTGGTTTTCTTGCTCATAATGATTTTGATGACATTTAGGAGTCCAGTTCTGTGTTTTGTTGAATGTTCCCTGATTGGGATTCGTATGATGTTCTTCTCCTGATTCCACTGGGATTATTATTCTGGGGAGGAACATCACAGGGGAAAATGTAGCATTTTCCTCTTCCCACATTCCATAATGCAGTATTTGAAAGCAAGCCACTCTCTGCAGCCACAGCAAAGGAGGGTACCATCATGATTGCCACTCCTCTCCATGCCCACTCTCTCATCCCTACACCTTTAGGGCAGAGAATCTACACATTTATTTCAAATTCTGTTGCAGGTGAAGTTTGTCTCTTCTACACAGCTCTTTATTTATCTAAGTACTGTTTTTAAATCGTATGGAATCTTTGAGGTCTACTTCAAACATTGGAATGTATTCCAATTGTGTTTTATGGATTTAGTTCACCAAGTTGTCCTTCTTGGGCGATGGGAAGTTCTTTCTTTTGACTTCTCTCTGCCTCTGAGATTCCCTTGTCTTTCTGTGCAGGTTTTGTTGTGTTGTTTGTTTACTTGGCATTGCCTTCCTTTCTGGAATATAATGCTCCAGTCTTGCTCATCTTGTGTTTTCCCTGCCTCACCTTAAAATTAGGCATTTTATTCTTAGAATTCATGCTTGCTTCTATCTTTCTTTCTTTCTTTCTTCTTTCTTTCAAGACTTCATTTTGATTCATTGTACACAAATGGGGTGCAACTTTTCGTTTCTGTGGTTGTGCATGATGTGCATTCATACCTTTTGTGTAACCATACATGTACATAGGGTAATGATGTCTGTCTCATTTCACCATCTTTCCTGCTTATTTTTATTAAAATAATCCAGGTGCTAGGTGTGGTTGTTGCTTTGAGGGTGCTGTTGTCTTTTGACCTCTCAACTGTTAAAACAAGGAAAATGTATGTTTGAAAACTAACCTGTGTATTTACATAAATATGTAAATATTTCTACCGTGTATATGTATCCATCTAAATGATAACAAGCTAAACATTAGTGGTCTCCAACTCTATTCCAATAGTACATAGATCATTCCAGCCTCCTTCTCGTACTTCTTGGTTAACTCTCTTTAGAATTGTGGGAAATCTAGCTTCCATTATCTGCTGTCATTTCCTTGTTTTTCAAAGTTTGGTTAAAAGTATAGCAACATGGAATCATTAGAACAAAACTCCATAGTACCCAACTTTATCAAACAGTGTACGATGTTCACACATAGCTGTTAACTTTTGCTGTTAGTTTTGCATACACCATTTATTTCCAAAGTTACTTAGGTTAACAGATTTTACACTAGTACCTTCAGTGAGGTTATTTCAGACATTTTTAGTGCAGTTATTTTCTATTACCATATTCCATATTTTGTTCTTGGATTCTCAGATGCCTGGATTATTTTTAATTTGCATTAAGGTTCTTTCTTTGTACTGTAGAGATCTATTTGTTTGGATAAATAGATAATGTTGTGCATCAACAAATATCGTATCATAAGAGATAGATTCACCACCCTAGATCCATTGTGCTTCACTTATTAAAATTTACCCTCGCAACCAAGAATCCATAGCAATCACCAATCCTTTTGCTATTTTCATAGCTTTTCTTTTTCCAGGATATTGTCTAACCAAAGACCTATAGTATTAAGCCTCGCCCATTGGCCTCTTACATAACTGGCATTTACAATTGATCTATATATTCTGTGGTTGAATAACTCACTTTTTGTTCCTGATTAATATACTATGATATGGAGGCACCACACATTTTTTCTCCATTCACTTATCAATGAATCTCTGAGTGTCTTTCAGGTTTGAAATGTGAATAATGTTGCTATAAGTATGTGCAAGTATTTATGTGGAAAATAACTTTTCAAATCAGGGAAATTCCTTAAATGCTGACAGCAGACTTATATGGTACAATAATGTTTAGTTTTGTAAGAAATTTCCAAACTGTCTCCTAAAGTGTTCCATTTTGTATTCCCTCTGCTTCACATTCCCCCATAAATTATGATTCTTACAGTTGAATTTTATTTTTTTTTAATATTTTGGGTGCAAGATTTTTCAAATATTTCTTTCAAAAATTTTTTTTTCTCAGCCTTTAACTTTTCATTTAATTCTCAAAGCATTGTCTTTGACAGACTACAGATTTGTGATTTCAATGGAGTTCAACTGGCCAACATTTCTTCCATTTGATTGCTTTTGGTATTTTAATGAAAAACTCATCACTAAACAAAGGCTGTCTAAATTTTTTCCTATATTTTCCTCTAATAGTTTTATATTTCTACATTTTAAGTGTAGGTCTATTGTCCATTTTGAGATAATTTTTATAGAATGTGCAGTTTTGTATCTAGCTTTAGTCCATGCTTTGAGTATAGATAACCCAGTTCTTCTGGTAACATCTTTTAAGAAAACTAAACATAGATTCTTTTTATAGATTACATGTGATGCTTTGTGAACAATGACCTAATTTTACTTTGTCTATGACCACTATGTTCTATTTGGTGTATCAATTTTTTAATTTGTTCTCTAATATCATACTGTCATGATTAATGGTTTATGATTTTTATTTTGTTTTTATTATTAAAAATTTTAAGTCAAATTTCTGGGCTAACATATTTTCTTGGTGAAGATTCTGAATGATGAGAAGAATGTGTATTCTCTTAATCTTGGAGGGAACATTCTATAAATATCAACTATATCATTTTATAATGCTATTTAGATTGACTATATTTCTGCTATGTCTACATCCTTGATCTATTCATTATGGAAAATGGGGATGAGGCATTAAACTGTAAGAGTGGATTGTCTATTTCTCCTCACAGTTTCATCGATTTCAGCTCATAGACTGACTCCTGTTGTAAAACGCACGTACAATGGTATCTGTCACACACTCTGTTATTAAATTTTACCATTGCCCTGTGTACATGCATGAAAGCACAGATGGGGTGACTCTACTTTGTGTACAACCCTTGAAACAATAGCTGCACTCCATTTGTGTTCAATGAATCAATAAGTAAATAAAATAAATAAATTAAAAATAAATAAATAAATAAATAAAATGCAAAATAGGGAAAAAATAAATAAATAAAAATAAAAAAAATAAAACGCACGTACAGTTAGGATTGTTTTGTCTTCTTGGAGAATTGATCACTTATCATTACGTACTAGCTCTCTCATTCCCTCTCATTTTCCTTGTACTTGAGCTTGCTTCTTTTGAATTTAATATAACAACTCCAGCCTTCATTTGACTAGTGTTAGCAAGGTAAATATTTTAATGTCCTTTCATTTTTTTATCAATCTGAGACTTTATAATTAGAATGGGTTTCTAATAAACAACATGCAATTTTTTTTATTTTGTTCACTCTGAAAATCTTTCCTTAGTTTATTCATGCCATTCACACTTAAAGAGATTGTTGACAATTGAATTAAAACCTACCATGTATGTTACTATTTTTTTCACAATTTAGTTATTACTTTTCTCATTTAAATTGAACATTTTATAGGATTATGCTTTATCTCCTCTCTTAGCATATCCATATATTTCTTTTTTTAAAACATTCCAGTGCATGACCTTGTCTACAATATACTTCTTAAACTAACAAATCATTTTGTACATATGAACAAATGGCTGCACTTAGTACAAATAGTTTATGAGTATTTTTAAAAATTTTCTCTGAATCCTTATCATTTTGCTATAATTCATTTCACTTGTACATATGTTAGAGACTCCCAATGCATTATCATTATTACTTTAAAGGAAGAACTATATTTTAAATCAATTAAGGATAGAAAAATAAAATTTTGCTTTATTCTTTCTCTAATGTTCTTCTTTTGTTCATGAAATCTGGGTTTCTATAGGTTTTCATTTCTCTCTCAAGAATCTCTTTGTGAATTCTTATTGGATAGGTATGGCGAAAATAAATTTTCTCTCTCTCTTTTTTTTAATATGTAATAGGAAAATGTTCATTCTGGCTCACAGTTTTGAAGGTTTCATTCCATGAATGATTTGTCCCCTTGCATTTAGGCAGCACAATACATTATGGTGGGAACTATGGTAGAGGAAGCCATTCACCTCTTGGCTAGGTGAGAGAGAGAGAAGGAGACTGGTGTCCCGCCATTCCCTTTAAGAGCACATCTCCAGTGACCTAAAACCTCCCACTAAGCCCCACGTCCTGAAGTTTCCAGCACGTCTTAATATTGCCAACCTGAGGACCAAGCTTTTAACATGTGGGCCTTGGAAGGAAGTTTCAGGTTCAAACTACAGCAACACCTCATTTGATTTTCTTTTTTCTTTTTTTTCCACATTTCATAGTTTAATATTCTAAAATGCTAAAAGAAAGTGTTAGATTGGACAAACATCAGTATTTCTTGAAAAGCTTCTCAGGTACTTCTTTTTTTATTTCTTTTTATTTTTACAGACTGCGTTTTGATTCATTGTACACAAATGGGGTTCAACTTTTCATTTCTATGGTTGTGCATGATGTAGATTCATAACATTCATGCAATCATACATGTTTTGTTTGTGTCAGAAAGACTTTATTTCTTCACCTTTGAAGGCAAATTTATTCATGTAGTTTTATAGGTGTCTTGGTTTTTCTTTAAACATTTTAATGTATTTTTCTCCATAATCTTTCATTTGCAAAGCTTTTCATGAGAATCTCAGTATAGAATTTATTCCTGTATCTGTATAGGTAAGGTATACCCTCTTCTCAGCTTCTTTTATGATTTTCTCCTTTTTTGATCGCCTATACTTAAAACCTGATGTTCCTTGATTTGTATTTTGGGGAATTGATTCTTCAGAGTATTCTATGAGACTTCTGATTTGTGATATGATATTAACAATTAATTCTAAAATGTTTTGGCTATTACTAATTTAAGTTTTTGTTTTATTTTTTCTACATAGTTCTGCTATTCAAATTATACATATTTCAAAACGTTTGTAAACTTGCCACATTATCCTTTGCTATTCTGTTTCTTTTAATTTTTCTTTCCTCTGTACCTTTTAATTTGGTAACTATCCATCTGTCTATCATCACACTTCTGGATCTTTCCTCAACTGTGTCTAGTCTTTTCATATTTATGTCAGAGGCATCTTCATTTTTTAGCATTTTTTTAAATTTCAAGCAATCTCTGATGTGTTATTTTGTGTAGCTTCTCTGTCTCTTCTTATAAGACCGATTAATTTTTCCATGTTATTGACTTTCATGATTATAGCCTTTAACAAATCTATCATATTTTAAATCCTGGTATTTTCAAAATTTTTGTTATATCTGTCTGATTAAAATACTTCTTTGTTCCTTTCAGTTGTGCTTTTTTCTTGTCTTATGGCATAGTACTTTTTTTTTTTTTTTTTTTTTGGAAAGTGAGATATAATGTATCTGTTAACAGGAATGTATCTTTAGGGTAAGCTTAATGGTAATTCAGCTTAGAAGATGTTGCATTTAATATTTATTGCAAATTTATTGCAAAAAGTTTAAAATACCTCCTGTACCCTGGTTTGTGCTTCCCTTATTATCCTGATCTTCCCTAAGGATTTCTTAAATAAAGGCTGCACCGTGATTCTCTTCGAGCCATGAATGTCTGTCACAGTGGAACTCTGTGTGGTGCTAAATCATTCAATAATCTTATGATTACAGTGAATTTTTTATGCCTATATCACTAGGATGTGATCTCAGAAGAGTTTTATAGTTCTTCTTCCCCAAAGTGAGACAGAAAGGCTAGAGAGGTAAGAGTTGGAGAACTGTCCTTCTTCAAGACTTAGACTGTGAAAGTCTTCTACTCAGATCACATCCTTGCAAAAGAGAATGTTCTGGGTATATTTGTCAATGCTTTACCATTTCCCCCTCTGAACCACAAAGGGATTGATTATTCCAGACTATTATGAAAAACTACCAGGAATTCTGAAGTTAAAACAGATGAAAATGTACCCCCAGCCAAAACTCAGTCTAAGGTATTTCTCTTTCTCAAGTTAGTGTATACTTATCTTTCAACAATATGTCAGTTTCTAAATAAGTTTCACTATGAGGTTATGGATCTGGCATCTTTTGCTCTGAGGAAGTCAAATTTTTTATTTGCCCATCTCTTTAGATCTTAGGGTATCGTTCTGCTGAGTGGCTTCAAGTCTGTCACTCTGTAGAGTGCTGCAGTTTCTTGGGAGGGGAAGACATTGTGAAACAACAGAATATTTTACTTCCTTTTTTAAAAATTTATTTATTTTGATGCATTGTACACAGCTGTTGTTTCTCTGGTTGTACACAAAGTAGAGTCACACCATCTGTGCATTTATACATGTACACAGGGCAATGATGTCTGTCTTATTCTGTTATTATTGTTATCCACCCACCCCGACCCCACCCCTCACTTCCCTTTATGTTATCTATCCTTCCTCCATTCTTGCCTCCCTTCCACCCCACATTCTACATCATCATTCGCTTATCAGAGAGATCATTTGGCCTTTGGATTTTGGGGATTGGCTAATCTCACTTAGCATGCCAGTCTCCAACATCATCCATTTACCTACAAATGCCATAATTTGATTCTTCTTTATGGCTGAATAATATTCCATTGTGTATATATACCACAGTATCTTTATCCATTCATCATTGAAGGGTATCTAGGTTGGTTCCACAATCTAGCTATTGTGAATTGAGCAGCTATGAACATTAATGTGTCTACATCACTGTAGTAATCTGATTTTAAGTCCTTTGGGTATAGGCCAAGGAGTGGGATAGCAGGGTCAAATGGTGGATCCATTCCAAATTTTCTAAGGAATCTCCACACAGCTTTCCAGAGTGGCTGCACTAACTTGCAATCCCACCAGCAATGTATGAGTGTACCCTTTTCCCCACATCCTCACCAACACCTGTTGTTGTCTGAATTCTTAATAAAAGACATTCTAATTGGGGTAAGATGAAATCTTAAGGTGGTTTTGATTGCTTTTCTTTTATTACTAGGGACATTGAACATTTTTTCATGTATCTGTTGATTATTTGTAGATCTTCTTCTGTAAAGTGTTTGTTCATTTCCTGGGCCCATTTACTGACTGTGTTATTAGTATTCTTGGTGTAAAGATTTTTGAATACTTTACAGATTCTGGAGATTAGCGCTCTATCTGAAGTGTGTGTGGCAAAGATTTTCTCCCACTCTTCAGGATCTCTCTTCACATTGCTGATTGTTTCCTTTGCTGAGAAAAAGTTTTTCAGTTTGACTCTATCCCAATTTTTGACTCCTGACCTGCATTTTTGTAATATCAAATGTCCAATCACATGTTTGAGAACTTCAACTTCAAAAGGACCTAGATGCAATTATCTAGATAGAGTGAATTTTGGTTTAATATTGCTTCAGTATCCACTTGATATCTGTTTGACCTTTTCATAACATAGCTAGGCTTAATCACACTTGACATAATTTCTAGTCTCCACCTCCTATGGTTCCTCAATGTAACGGACTGAGATATCTCTTCTTATGCAACTCTGACCTGGGGACCATTTCCTGATGGGATAACTAGATATAATTTAAGTGACTCACCCAACTGAAATATGGTTCAGTTGAGTAAGAGTCTCCTCCACAGAAACTTTACCTTCTTGTTTTCAACCTGCAGGAATATTCCTACAGGAAACATGCCAAGTAACATCCAGGACCTGAATAAAGGTGATGTTTCAGTGTCTCTGTCTCTCTTCTCTGTTCTCTTTCTGTCTCCACCCCGCAGTACTTTTACATGCTAAGCACACACTGCCACTGTCCACAGTAGATTCTCAGGTAGTCTCTTGATCTGACTCTGAGCATGAGGTCACCAGATTGCTCCTCCCTTTGAATTGGCTGCCCAAGGAATGCAGTGCTCTTTTCTCTGGGATTTTTATGTAATAAATACTGCTCTGTTATCTCATGTGTTTGGTTGGGCTCTGTCCTTTCTGTCCAACAAACTTGAGGCTGCCTCAACTACTGATCAAGGCTCCCTTGGAGAGTGACTGTGTTGTTAAGAAAAAACTTGACACTGACCAGACAGGAGCCACAAGGATGTCTAAAGTGTACAATGCTTCCTGTGAGAGGAGCACCCTCACAATTAGACACAAGAGCATTAGGTTGCCCACAATGACAAAGAAATATCCTGCAGAGAGGCACACTGTAAACACACATTGCCATCAGAGAGGGTGGAGTTCACAGTCACTACCTACAAAAAGATCTCAGGACCAAATTAGAAACCAGTATCAAAAGGGTACTTTTGATCCCAGGTAAGATGGACATAGAAATGTGAAGTCATATGTCATCTTCTTTCTCTAGAAACTTTAAACCCAGGCATGTTGGAGCCTTTTACCATTTATGTGTTCATTATTTTAAAAAGAAATATTAAAATATAATTGCCAAAATCAATTTTTAGTTTCTGATAGTTAAGCAGCATCCTTTCCATGTAATGGAAGCATAGGTTTTATTAGAGGTGCTTAAAATATTCATAAAGCAAAATGATGTTTACATTAGAAATTAATAATCAGCCTCAGGAAGAAAGTTTCTAAGAACACACACCTGTTGCAGACTTCTATAGGAATGGAGGTGGTGCGGCTCTGTGCCTCTCAGGTACCTTCTCACCCTGTGGTTTCAGGAGTTGTTTATTATGTTAGGAAATTTGTTAGGAAAATTGTTACCAGTAAAGATTTCTTTCTTTGATGTGTTCATGTGCTTCTCCACATTTGACATTTTCAATTTACCAACAAATTTCTTCTTGGAACTTGAAGTAATGGTCATTCAAGAAAGAAGCTTTAATTCCTTATTTGAAAATAAGGATTTGAATCAAGAGCATTAATTTGGCAATGGATCAGTTTTTACACTAAATAACATTCAATTAAACTCTCCCTTATGGTATTCCAAAATATATTCACTCTAACTTTATCTTTATATCATTCCTTTCCATTTCTGTATATTTTTCCATCAGTGAGTTTGAAAAGACAATCCTAGAGTTTACTCCCAAATTCCATAAGCTCCCGTTAATGCTGACATCCGCATTCACCTCATTGTCATTTGTGAGAACTGTCCTTGAGATGTGGGGGAAGAGTGGACAGCACACAATGGCTAGAGATCCCTACATCTCATAAAATGACTTTGAGTGGGATATCATTTAGTTCAGTCATTGTTTCTCATGATAGATTTTGTGGTGAATTGTCACCCTTAATATGCTTTTCTGCTGTTGAATGTCTCCATGGGTCAAGAATTGGATAGTAAGAACCAGACAGTCTGACTCCAAGTAAGTAGAAAGCTTTTATGAAAGGATTTCTATTTACTGCAAGCACTTCTATTTATTGTGTTATGTCCCGCTAAGAAAATATGCTCAGCAATCAAAGTGTATATGGTTAATAACTTATTGCACTAGACACACATAGCATATTTATATACAAATAATGATTTTATTAGTTACTGATTATTTGGGTAAAAAAAGAAAAATAAATGTTCACATCCAATTTCAGCTCCTGATTTACAGTTTATCTAAAAAGACAAACTTAAAAATATTTCAAGATAATTCTTTAATCATAAAATGTGAGGGTTTTCAAATTCTCAGCATATATAGATCAACCGTATAGATAATATTAAGTTTCTCACAGGTTAATAATTTGAATGAAAGAGTGAGGATCATTATATAAGCTAAGGTAGAAATATCACAAAGTTTATTTCTATTTATAATTAATACATATTCTTCTTGATTCATAATTCATAATTAAATCTTCACAAACATGGTTTACATTTCCAAAACCCCAAATAATACTTTTATCTTTTTAATCTGATCATATGGACTCTTAGGAAATGCTTCATTTAGTAGTGTGCTAAATTCCTAGGAAAAAAATAGAAAAATATGCATTAAAGCTGAAAGAAAAAATGAACTTTAATGCTGAATTATATTATATTGTTACATATCACATAAATATGTGAGATGTGAGCTGAACTATTCACTGTGACTAATCTCTGTTACTCATTGATATTGTGTTTCATTATGAAAACAGTTAAAACTTCAGTAAAGTTCTGAAATAATCATTAAAATTTGATTGCCAAAATTTGACTGTATTTTTAAATTTTCTATATTTAGGTAGACTAAACATTTTTCCTTACATTTGATCCACTTCTTTCCTGGATATTTACTGCGTAAGACAGTGTTTCCCAAAGAAATAAAACCAGTAGGGTGTGTGTGAGTGTGTGTGTGTGTGTGTGTGCGCATGTAATTAATTGATCTCTTTCCATGCATATGTAAATGGTGGTGGAGAGAATTATATCTTTTTTGAAATACTGAGAAACAGTTTAGTAACAATAAGAGTCATAGGACGTTGGGTATGATTGTGCAAATATAAACACATTATGTTTGGATTTCCTAAACTAATATCACATGTAATTCCTTGAATCTGCAAGTGGATAGTATATAAAATAAGATAAACTGGTACTATTTGGGGCTGAAATGATAAATAAATTTGTTTTCAGAAATCATTTCAGTTTTATGAGCCCACAGATTGGGAACTAAGATAGATGGTCATTTTTTAAAATTTTACATTATTAGACATTGCATTAGAATTTCTCTTGAATTATTAAATGACTAGAAATCTCAAAAATCAGTATAGAGCATAGAAAAACTACTCCATCAAGAAATTTATCATCTTAAGTGTATAGAAGTCATGATTCACCTGTTACTTGGTAGGCAGCCTTTGGGAATTTATATACTTTAATTGAACTTCCTTTTGCATGAACTGGCTATGACATTTAAATTAGGTAACCATGGGAGCTACCATTCTGTGTATAGTCTCCTAATGTTTAACTATTTACTGAAGCCCTGTGTTTGAGGTAGAGGACGTACAACAGTAAACAATAATGCACCTGCCTTCTGGTAGCTTTCACTCCATTGGGTGGGGAACCAGATAGGACTAATATCAAGAAGCACAGTGGATGGAAAGGAAACAGAATAAAGAAAATGGGCAGTCTCCAGAACATTTGTGTTTTTTGGGTGATAAAAATCTAAGTGCACCAGTAATGGAATATTTTCCTGACAACCTGTCAAGACCCTAAACAAACAAAAAGAACTGCTTATTTGATTTTCCACAAAATGGTTCATATGGAGAACAAAGAAAAGACTAGATGAGGTCCAAGAACTACCAAGAGATCAGATCACACTCTGCCTTGAAGACTCTCAGGAGCACAGCTTACTGCTGAGCACCTTGGGAAACTGCGGGGCACTTTTAGGTTGAAAGGAGGCATTATTCCATGCACATTGTAAAAGAATCATTCTGGAAACTTACTGAGAATAGACTGAAGGGAAGAAAGGCAGAGGCATTCCTTTAGCAACGACTGTTATTGTATCATTATCACCATTTAAAAAAAAAATGAAACCCATACACCCAACACCTTTTTATGTATATAAAATAAATAGAGTTGAATAGCATAATATAAAACACCTAATCAAAAGTGAAGTAAATTTTATGTGCTAATTTGGTAGGTGGATGTACATAGCATCCACCTCTCTGTCCGTATTTCTTCTATCATAAAATATTGCTTTTGTAGCAGCTACATTGAAACTAGCCAGAATTATTGTGAAAGAGGTATTAACATTTCAATGCAATTTTTTATATTTTATTGTCAATGTTTCTGCAGATTTCTACTTCTTTTGCCAGATGAACTAGATAAAAGGTGATCTAATTAATATATAGTTCAACGATCACCAACTGTGAAACACCAAAAATGGTACATCCATTTTTATTTTTTGCCATTTTTTGCTATCCTTACAATGCAATTTGTATTTTCATATTTTCTTTTCAGGCCATTGATATTTCACAAAGATATGAGTGATTTTACATGCTCCAACCATGACTTCCCCTCAAACTATTGTCATTTTCTTTTATTGTTGTTTTTATTGTTGTTTCTTTTATTGTTGTTTAAAATTTTAGTATTAAAACATGTAATTTAGGTTCGTTCATTGGTCACAGGGAAAATATGCACAATTATTTGCATAACTTATACAGAACTTAAACAGAAGTAATCAATGAAGTAATGGCTCAGTCCTACCTTACTGAGGTCTTATCTATGGCTTTCTAAAAACCATCTACTGAGAATTTCCACCTGAGACTCCATAGTCATATGGGCCCTCATGCTGTATAATTTATATTTTGGTGCAGATTGCCCCTCAGCATCATGCATGTAACACATAGACTAAGTGCCATCCATCAATGTATAGCAGTACAGTCGAGCATCATTAAGGATGGAAATAGATTCTGAGAAAAGCACCATTAACTAATTTTGTCATAGCATCCACCTCACAGAGTACAGTGACACAGACCTAGCTGGCAAAGCCCACAACAAACCTTAGCTGTGCAGAGGATTGCTCCTAGGCAGCAAATTTGCACAGCATGCTACTGTACTGAGAACTGTGAGCAACTGAAACACAAGTAAGTATTTGTATATGTAAATATGAGTAGGGTTGGGTTGTGGCTCAGTGGTAGAGCACCAGGTGCTGGATTTGAACCCCAGCACTGAAAAAAAATACATATATATATATATATATATATATATACACATATATACATATATATATGTGTATGTGTGTGTGTGTGTATGTAAGCATGTAAAAATAAAAAATATAGTGAAAATATTAAGCAGAATACAAAGATGGTATAGATTGACCTCTCTAACTAAACTTCCCTGAGATTCACTTCCCATTCAGTAAGAATCCTGCAGATATTTAGTTCTATTGCATAAGAAATATCAAAGAGAAATAATTCAGTCCTAATTAGGAGGCAACAGAAATTTTACAGTTTTAGTATATTCTTATGAGACCACCATTGTATAGATGTTCCGTCATTGACTGAAACATCATAATGCAGGACATGACAGTATTTGAAAGCTTGTCATTATTCTGATTTATTTTAAAACATTTTAAATTATTTAATTATGATTCACTTCTTTATTATTTAATTATATTTTATTTGTACATATTTATAGGGTATATTGTGATGTGTGTGTTTATAGATGTATGTATATATATATATATACACATATATATGCAGAGAGAGAGAGATTGAGAGAGTGTTGAAGATGAAAAAAGAGAGAAGCGAGAGAGAGAGAGAGAGAGTGTGTATTTAAGATGAAATTTAAATTTTAACAAAAACTCAGTGGGAAAAAAGTAATTTGGTTTTCATTGTTATATTTATGTAGCCAAATACTCAAATAATTAGACTGAAAATGTATTTGGTTAACTCATTTCTGGGTGAGTGAATATATGGAATGCTTATATTCCTTAAAAAATATAAAATATATGGTGTGAATGATGTCAATTCTGTGTATGATATTCAGAAATATTCCACTAATTTGATCCCTCTGCAATTTGTTCATGATGATGTAGATACTGCCTTTGTGCTTTGTTCAGGTAGGCATGCTACATATTCTTTGATTCCTCAATTATTCTGAAGTAAATTAACACTGTGAAAAAAACCAAGCATGAGTTTTGGAACACGTAACATAGCCAGTGAAGAAAATTTGCAATGTTTTCTTTCTTCTCTCTGGCTTCCTTTCTCTCTTCAGTTTGCATTTCTTTGTTATTAAGCATGATATATTATATAAATATATAAATATGAAAAAGAAAAATATGAGAGAAAAAAGAAAATTAGGGATTAAATTTTTATAGAGAAAATGTTTTGACCCCAAATTTTTATATGATAAACGTGCTATTTCATATCAGTCAATAAAGCATAGAAGATATTATTATTATTATTATTGTTGTTTGGGGGAAACATTAAATAACAACAGACATATAAAAGCATGTGGGTTGTGTGGTTAAGGCCCAGCATTGGTAACCTGGAGAACAATGCGCATTAAGGTGAGTACACTGTCTTACTGGGTAAATTGATGGAGCCAATAGTAAGAATTTTATTCCACAAAGTACAGAGATGGTAATAGATTGACCTCTGTAACCAAAATCCCCCTAAGATTCACTTCCTAATCAGTAAGAATCCTGCAGTTATTCAGTTCGATTGCATAGGAAAAATCAAGTAGAAATAACTCAGTCCTAATTAGTAACTAAGGATCCTGCAGCTCTAAAATGTGGTTCTTAGCCAGTTGGCTTTATTTCTCCTTGCCTGCAAAGAGAACAGAAATCGAATATCAAAAGACAAGCAGTTGAAAGAAAATAGGAAGATTCTTTAATAAGTACTAACCAGGAAATTGCTATTTAAGTAAACAAATCAAAGGGCTCTCACAAAGAGCATAAGACAAGTAAAATAAATGGTGAAGAAAAGAAATTGTGGGAAATACTTGTTTTTTGAAGTAGAGAGCTCTTTGTTGTTGATATTTTCCTAAAAGTTAATTGATATTCAGGTAAGCCTAGATATAAATTGCATGTGTAAAACTTACTTGAGTAAATGGAGATAATGTAATCTATTTTCAAGGAGTAAAGCATTACTAATTGCAATGAACTTTAAGTGTTTTATATTCATTAAAATTTTCAATATTTGTCAGAATAATGAAAGTAACAAAACAACAAAATGCCTGGGTATGAGTAAGCACACCTCTCTGGCCAATCCATGTTAAGCTGTGCAAAGCCTCTTTCAGCAGCATGTGTGATCCCAGCAGCCTTGCCTTGTAAACAAAATGGTCAGAAGTTCACTGGAACCTCAAATCCACCTTCAGGAAACCACTCTAATTTCTGCTCCAAAGCTGTAGTGTAAGCATAAGCATTTACCTTCCTCCCTCTTTAAAACCAATTTAACTGAAAGAAGAAAAGAATGAGGAATCCATAAAAATGCATTGTGGGTACTGTAATTAAGACCCAGCATTGGTAACCTGCAGAACAATGCATATTAAGGTTGGTACACTGTCTTACTGGGTAAATTGATGGAGCCAATAGTAAGAATTTGATTCTACAAAGTACAGAGATGATAGTAGATTGACTTCTGTAACCAAAATCCCCCTAAGATTCACTTCCTAATCAGTAAGAATCCTGCAGTTCTATTGCTATCTTTAAGATAGCAAGTTTCCATACAAGGCGGATTCATCCTGGTGAAGTCTGCAAAACCTCACTCCATGGGGAGGAAGGCTCTAATAGCTAGTAGCAAGGGCTCCTCTTCTCATAGGAATCCCAGAACCAAGGGTGGGAAGGACTGGGAATAGAAGAAAGGTAGGGATGGAAGTTAAAATAATTAAACAAATATAGGAAGGTTGCACCTAGG
Organism: Glaucomys volans; assembly: GCA_020662805.1. Lineage (NCBI taxonomy): Eukaryota > Metazoa > Chordata > Mammalia > Rodentia > Sciuridae > Glaucomys > Glaucomys volans. The sequence continues at coordinate 70,564 of JAJEJO010053927.1, forward strand.
AGTCATTCTAAATCTTCATCGATTCACTTTACATCCGCGAGTGTAATTTCCCCAGAGAGTGCCTTAATAGTGGAAATATTCCTTTGCATCTTCTTATTTGATGTGTTGGCACAAGAAAGAAACAGGAAAAGGCTGAATTTAACCTTGGTAAATTTGGTAGAACTCATAAAGGAAGATAGGAAGTATAAAAAGTGAAACCATTATTTTACACATGACAGATAAAATCAATTGTTATTATTAATTCATTCACCTAGGACCATGACTTCTTTGCCTCTTTTTCCGCAAACACTCTATAGTCATTACTCAGTATCAACAAAGACTTGTTTCCAGGACCCCCATGAAATTCAAACTCCATGAATGTTCAAGTCCCTTATATAAAATCATGTACTATTTGCATATAACTTATGCACATTCTCCCTTATACTTTAGATTATCTCTATGTATATAAAGTTTGATATTTGTTATAATACCTTATCCAATGTAAATTCTATGTAAATAGTCGATATATTGCATTGTATAGTGAATAATAAAAAATAAGTGCATTTTCCCAGGTCTTCTCCACCTATATTACAGAAGTTGTAGGCATAACATTTCTATACCATTTTGATAGATGGAAAAGTTTCCACAACTATCTTTCCACCTTTTGTCTGACCTGACTCTGGCTTGGTAGATAAATTTTGTAGGAGATATTTATATTATTGCTTTTTAGTTCCACAGAAGGCTCCAGAAACACATCTATGATAATGACATAGGCTTTGAACACAACAAAGAACCATACAACAAATGAAAAAAAAATAGAAAAAAAAATGGAATACTATTTGCAATTAATCAATTACTTTGAAAATATTGAATAAGATAAATTATGTATCATTTTTTGGTGCCAAGTCAGTCCTTGGTGCTACAAGTAAAGAATGTCACTTTTTATTTCAAAAAGAATTTAGTTGTCTGTTATTGCTAGTTAGTTCTGAGGCAGGCAAATATTCTGTGAGAAAGCCAGAAGATAACAAAAGCTGATCTAATAAATGCTGGAGGTTGAGTGTGAACACTCTGCCTTTGTAAGAGCCCGACAGCCCTGGCACAAAGATCTGTCCAGGTGAATCTGAGAAACCCTTCCAGCACTGGGCAGAGGCCAGAGAGTTGCCTGCACTCCTCGACACTGGTAATAAGGAAACCTCTTCTCTACCTCCACTGCCCATTGTCCAGCCTCCATTCAGAGATGTTTTTAACCCCCGGGGGAATTTTAGCAATAAAGTCAGATGTGTCTGCCAAAGGACAATTCTGGAGTACAAGTTATTGGAAAATTAATGACTATGTGGCTTTTTTTATTTTAACCCAGATTTCATAGAAATTCTAAGCTGCAAGTACAGATGGAGTTCAAGCTTCAACATATTCCTTTAATTTCATCATTAATAATCATATTTGCTCCTGCATTGTCTCCAGTACTCAGTTCACTCAGGGACTCACAGCTTAATATTCAAACATCTCCTTTCTGAATATACACTTCCAAACAACTGAAGATATAAAGTTTGTCAAAGGAAAACAGTCCTACAGTAACAAAAATATCCATTCTTCACCAAGTTTATTTCATCATTACAGCAACACCATGGGCAGGATGATTATAACTCCAAATGACATGTATTCATTATTTTAGCACAAAAATAATGCTGGGTGTGAAGATCATTATGCTAAGTACTTTTCTTACATAACTTTGTTTCATCCACATAAAAACTTTTCAGTTATATATTAGCAGTCTGAGTTGAACATTCAGGTTAAACAATTTACCATTCTTACATCTATGATGTGATAAATCTCAAGTTTGCCATATTTCAATCTTATTTCAAATATATGTTCCTAACTACCTCATTACATTGCTTTCCAAAGTCTTAAGCTATTGTATCTCTATGAAAGGAAATTTTAAACTAAGCAAACCATTCTGCACCTTGCAAACATCAGCTTCAAGGAATGTGTCAATATGTGTTCACAGTGCTCAGTGGGAGTATGCTTGACAAAATTAAAGCAGATGCTATAACTCTGCCATTAACTCTCTTCAGCTTTAACCTTCCTACGTTGTCTTTTTACACTAACCACATCATTTATTTGCCAAGCAAATAGAAACAGTTTTCAGAACAAAAACCTAGCTCTTTGAAGGATCACCTGAGGATGGAAAATGAGAAACACTGATGCATGTTAAGTTTTTGACCTCATTTTTTACTTACACTGTTTGCTTATATAATTTTTCTTTAAAAAGTTTATAGAAAGTTCTTATTACATATGGCATTTCACTCCTTACAGCCATTAGGAAACAGACCCTCAACATTTAAATTATCTCTATGTAGTCAAAACTAAAACACAGCATAATAATGTACAGAATTCCCCATTTCTACAATTCTTGATGTGAAGACATGGAAGAGCAGGCTTTTTTTTTTTTTTTTTTTTTTTTTTTAATGTGAAAAGAGAGCAGACTCCTTGTTTAGACAGTTTCCTCTTTATTGTGAGGCATTTAGTACGCTTATTTTTCTAAGAAGCAGCTATACTCAATTATTTCTAAATTGAGATTGGATCTTATTATTTATGAACTTATCTATAATGAAATTCTTTTTGTAGTAAAATGGAATGTGGAATTCCATAAATGTTTGGAGAATGGCAAGAAACCAATTAAAATTGCCTTTGAATGGAAAATTGAATTTGCACTTTCATGAAGATACCCCGTTGGAAATAAACCCATTGATAAAATAATACTTTAGTTTCATGACAGGCTTTCATCACTTTTAGACTGAGGAGAATCGAGCTAACTTGAATACCAGGGAATGTTGATTCAATTGAATTAAAAGTGCTGACATCAAAATGGCCAGCAAATATTTTGTTAGGTAAGGACAGATAACAATCTAGGCCATTAGTCCCATGCTTTCGTCATCTGTTAGTTTGATAGATAAATAAGTTAAGCCAATCTCCACGAGTAATAGTAATATGAATCTCTCCATTCTTTTTTTTTGGGGGGGCGGGTACTAGGGATTGAATTCAGAGACACTCAACCACTGAGCCACATCCCCAGCCCTATTTGTATTTTATTTAGAGACATGGTCTCACTGAGATGCTTAGCACCTTGCTTTGGCTGAGGCTGGCTTTGAACTTGTGATCCTCCTCCCTCAGTCTCCCCAGCCACTGGAATTACAGGCATGCACTGCCTTGCCCAGGAGTCTCTGCATTCTTGTATCCACATCACATTTGGAGGACACCACTGGAGGTTTCTCCTATTTCTGAAATAATCTGAACTTTTCAAAATGTCCTCTATTCAAGGAAGTACCTAAATTATACATGTGGAATTTTCTGTTAATGTCTTCATCATCTCCCCTTCTTCCTCCTCCTTCTCTTTCTTTATTCCTGGAGCATATATGACAAGATATGTAATGCTCCTCTGAATTTCTTTACTTCTTCTATATATTAGTAAAATGTGGAAAAGGGGAAATTAACATCGACTACGATCAGTAGAATGTGAGAGAGGCCTTTAAAATATTTATTTTATCTCTCTCTCTTTTTTTTTTATTTACCAGCATGTCAATTTCCTTGTAAAATAAGTGCTTAAAAGTTCTAATAACATATACATTCTATGACAAATTGCAGTAAGTTAAGGGTAACAAGTATGCAGTTTTAATAATAGAACAGGGGGAAATAAACTAAAGTGACTTTTTCTTTTCCCTGGGTAGACATCACTTTTTTTTTTTTTTTTTTGTAGAACTTGGATTGAACTGAATCCAGGGCTGCTCTACCACTGAGCTACACCCCCAACCCTTTGTATCTGTTTTGAGACAGGTCTGTACCACCATGCAGGGAATTATCATACTATTTTAAAAAACACAATGTAAGGCAAGAGCTATGTGTTCTTGTATGAAAATTGTAATAAATTATTCATAAATTGAGGATTAAATAATAAAGCCTAAAGCAAACTGTACAGACTTTAAAAGAACACACTCAAGAAATTAACACTAATAAATATTTGGGAGAGTAACTGATATTATGTCCAATATTTCAAGGTTAAGTGTCATACCCTATGTATAATTTAGACTTTCTTTAAGATCACTTTTGAGAGAATTCAAACATTTTAGGGCACCCTGAGTTTAGAAAGTGGGGTGGAGCAGAAGATTTACTCTAGAAACTACTGTACCACTAGGTAAGGTTTTACATCTGAATTTTTTTGTCAGACTGGGTAACTTGGTCAGCCTCTTAAGATCTATTTTGTTCATCTCCAATGTAAGTGATATATGTATGCACACACTACAATTAAATGAGATTATTGTCCCTGTGAGGAATAAATATTTTCTTGAATTTTAAAGTTCATGAAAATAAATTTATGAATTCACAAATTTATGACTTTTTCAATAAAATGATTAATTCTTTTCTAACTGATGGGAGAATTTCAAAAGACCAAGGATAGTAAACAAAATCACTTTCTTTTATTGCCATTACCTTTGGTAACTTATGTAACTTAACACTTTCTGGCTTTTTAATTAAGCTGATACTTTAAGGATATTAAGAAATAACTAAGACTTTCCCAGCGACTTCCTATTTCATGAAAGAAATCACAATGAATATCAGACTACTAGACTATAACTTATTTTTTAATAAAACTAAATGGTAATTTACTAAAAGATTTCTATTGGCCAAATATGCTAATATTTTCATTCACACGTAAAACGTTCAGCTTTACTAAAATTTCCAGTTTCCCATCATATATTAGAATTAGCATTTTTTAATCACAAATTTCTATCAACATTTTAATATCTATAATTAATAATAAGGAATTTATTTCAAAAAATTTCAAAAATAGAAACTAGAAACATTCTGTCAGGTCCGATTTAAGTGGCTTGGAGAGGAGGCAAGGACAGCTTGCAAACTACTGCAAGCTCGCGAAGCAACCAATTACATGCAAATGAATAAGAGCCCTGATCCTTACTTCCACCGGGTCCACCTATTCCTGGGCAGGACCTCTAGCCCATTCCAGCTTTGTTAAAACCCTGAGCAGCCAAAGCCACGTGGGATTTTCTCCGACTTTCCACCCCGAGGGCTGGGAAATTCACCCTGGAGCAGAAACTCTTGGTTTGGCTACTTTTGTCTGACTTGTTTGCCCACCTGCCAGCGAGTTTACACATTCAAATGAAAAGATTTCAAAATTATATGTGCCCATTCCTTAGATTTAAAGATAAAGATTTTAAATCATGTTTAAGACTTGCTTACTTTCCCTGAATCATAATAACAATGAGAGATTTTAATGATCTTTTTCCCCAAAAGTTGAAACAACATTTTACTAATATTGATAAACATTTTCAGAATTCCATACTTTAAGTTTCCTACACTTAATTAGTTAACATTACACATTTGAAATTCTTAGCAAAACTAGGAATTGGCAGTTAACATTTACAATTAGTATTTTGAATAATTTTCCAACTTTTAGAATACAAAACTTAAAGCCAGGTCTGAAGTCAATTAAATTGATACAATTTTTTTCTGTTGGTCAAAAATTTAGCAGCTTTTCCATTTTCTGCTTAATTCCTGATTTTGGACATATAAGAAGATCTTAAGTATTGTTAAGTATCTCAATTGTTAAGTATATATGTGAATGTCAATAATTGTACTTTCAATAAGTAATTTTCTAAATTTTTACAATAAATTCTTAGTGTGTAACTGTAGCAAAATTTCTACAAGTATTGAATAAGTTTTTGGAAACATAATTCAACTAATAAATATATCCAGTGAAAAATATTTCCAAAAGAAAAAAAAAGCATGTAAGAATTACACTTATATGAATGAACTTTAAAAATGGTTGATTATAAAATTATGTGTGTACTGACCCACTAATGTCAAAAAAGAAAACTACAGATTTAAAAAACATTAAATGTGAACAAAGCAAAATGAAGAATAGTCATGACGATAAAAATATAAAAGGAGGACAATAACAGTTGATCTCATATAGCATGTGCAGATGAATTTTAGAGCAATGGTGTCCAGAAAAGAATTGAGGGATATTTATTGACTAACTTCTATATGAAAGCAAGTTTATGAATAACAATTCTGCAGCATGAAGAATGAATGCAACTTAAAAGTGGTAAAAGGAAAAGTAACCATAGCTGAGAGATTTAAAATTAATATTTTTCAGTCAAAATATCGGTTTTAAGAATTCTTTCCATTCCATTCTTAATTCATCAAGTTTTCTTACTATCCATGAGACATTCACCTTTGATATTTTGCCCTTGTTTCTTTATATCCAGAAAAGGTGGAATGTTATTCCACCTTTTTTTTCCATTCAGTGTCATGTTTTAACATGCCAGGTCCTAGTACCTTTTATAGAGTAGCCGAGACCTGCTCTCAATATGCCACATAAAATAAAATCTCTGTGACTTTTCAGTGCTTATATGACCACATTTAGTGTTCTTATTTATATCCTGTTGATGTGTCATAGCATCTAAATTTTGTATTTTAGATGTCTTGTATTATCTATTAAGAACGCAAGCAATAAAATTGAAAATTTCCATATTATCAATACGCATATTCTGAAAAGGAGATTGAGAAAGTCAAAAATAAAATTGCAAAAATTGCAATGTAGCTCCAAATTCTCTGAACCACACTGCAAATAAATGTTCTCTTACTTTTGAACTGCAGCGAATTTGCCAGAAAAGGTCCCAGTACACATGCTCAAGTCTTGGCTACATTTTTGTTTTTATTATCTTTCCTTCCCTTGTTGTGGCATAGTCAGAACATTAAATATAAAATGTGGGAGAAAGGCATTCTGCAGTTGTTTGCAACTTTCGGGTTACAGTTTCTATTCTATAAAACACTCCTATAAAGGTTGAAAGCAGTTATTATGAAATTTAAAATGTGCATACTTTTCCTATCCTTTTGCCAGGCTGGATTTCATAACTTTTCATAAATAACCAATTAAAACTTTATATAGACAGCAGGATGAAAAAATATATTTACTGACATAGCTTCAGTTAAAATTTATATTCTAAATAAACCACTCCTAAAAAAGACAGTGCCTTGATCTTATTGAATTATATGCATTTAGATGTAGACTTTGAATAGCAGCCAGGACCGTGTGGGAAATCTTTCCACTAATAAACAAACAGCAGACTGAAAGCTCAGTCAACTACAGTATTTTTCCTTTAAGGTGAGGTTTTAATAGATACTTTTCAGTGTATTGACTTTCAGATTATAATGCTTTTAGTTCAGAGTGTTAACATGATGGAGTCAAAGGAAGAAGGAGGTAAAAATAAAATCCCAGCAAACCAAAGCACCTAAGTCATTTATTTAGCTTCAGAGTTTCTATTTAATTTGGCTGGGTTTTTTTTCACCCCCTGAACAATGTAAATCATTCTCCAAATGAGAGTGATTTTCCCGCTCACTGTCTCTCTTTTTCCCTTCTTATATAAGTACAGTGTATTTTAATCCAGCTGTTCATGTCTTCCTGTGGGACAAGCAATAACCTACAATTAAATGCAGGTGCTTTGAGAAAAAGTACCCCTGCTCTTCCTAATGACTTGAGGTAATTAAAAAAAAAAAAAAAAGTGAAAGAAGTGAAACCTACATACACTCCCTGCTTAGTGAAGTGTGAGATTTTTCCCTAGGTATGAAGCAAAGGTCTGTTTCTATTAAGAATGTCATTACATCCTTAGAAAAGGGGTCTTCTTTTTAATTAGTTCTATTAAAGGAAAATTGTCCTTGAAAATAATTGTTGATTCTTTTTGAGAGAGAGAAGAAGAGGAGAATGAAGGAGAAAGATAGGAAAGAAAGGAAGGAAGGAAGGAAGGCAGGCAAGCAGATAAGGAAGGGAGGGAGGGATGAAAGGAAAACAAGGTAACAATTTCCTAGCATCCATAAAAATAATTGGTCCAAAATATTTTAACCCCTAAAATTTAAAACAGTACTGTTCTCATAGTACCTGGATAAAGAAAGTAAGTTTATTCTTACACAATATTTTTATTGATTGGAGTGTAATTATATGCCAATTACTATCTATTGCAATATAAATGCTTCACCCTTTTATATTGTTTTATAATGTAGCCACATTATACAATCTACACATCTATGTGTAGCCACATAGAAGCAGTGAATGAATAGGACACGTTCATATTCACTGACCAGGTGTAAACATTAAACACGATTTACCTGAGTGGATGACAAATGTTCACAAAACATCACTTAAGAAAATCAACTTCACCTACATTTTAAATTTCCTAAAAAAGTATATAATTAGATTAATCATCAAGTAACATTTCTAAAATTAATGTTAGTCACCTATGAATTTGCTTTTTGACTAAAACCAGACCTATAGAATACATGAGAAGACAGAAAAAATATAGCAGTGTAAATTATGGTTTTGTTTATACCACCTTTAGCTACATCATTTCCTTAACCTTTAACTGAGTTCAATGAGACAATTGAGCACTATGTCCATTGTTAATTAGTAAATCTGCTGGTATGTTAATGTGTGTAGAATACAAGGAGCATTCCTGATGACTGCAGATTTGAAGTTCTTTATACTGGAGGAACTTTTGCCATAATTAGTACCTCAAGGAAGCCGACTTCAGGAGTCTGACATTATGAGTTATTCGCCTCTTTTGTAATTTTATTCTTGAATATGAGGCTTTAAAAAAAATCTTGTTCTGTGGTATTTTATCTATTTTTTTATTTACTTATTGATTCATTGAACACAAATGGAGTACAGCTATTGTTTCAATGGTTATTTTATCTATTTTAAACCATAGATCTGTTTTTATTTGTTAGGTGTAGTGGTTTCTTATAAGATTTCATTTGATAAAAAGTATTCAGTGCTGTATAAAAAATATGAAAGCTACAGCTTTCAATAAATCTGAGATTAATTTTGGCAAGCAGTGGGGTAACACAGTGAAACTTAACTTTTCTCTAATGTTCCCAGAAAGTCCTGCTTCTTCTTACTGAATAGTCTGTCCCTAAACCCACATATTATGGTCTATTTCCAGACTTTATATTCTGGTCCTCTAATTCTGTTGCTTATCCTTATACCTATTATACGTAGTCTATATTATTAGAATTTCAATATTGAGTAGTCAAAGGCTTGCATTGTTAATCCTCTATCTCTGAAATTGTCTTTAAATACCTGGCTTTCTACCAAATAAAATGAAAACCACACAATCAGATTCCAACAAGTTTCTATTTTAACTTAAAGTTTTACTCTAATTTTCTTCTTATTATGAGAAGGGCATGTCTTTCTAATTATCAATCTATCTTTAATTTTCATAGTACATTTTATAATTTTTTAGGCGAATGATCCGTTAGAATGTAGTGATAGTTCAGAACTTAGAAGCTGCAATCTCGTTAATATCAATACAGACATGGGTTCTATTTAAATGTGTAATCTTGAGAAACTTTCTCAAATATATGTTAGTATTGCCATATTTAAATGCTAAAATGTATAAGCTTTTCCATTTTTAGTTCAAATGAGCATATCTATAATCCTAATAGAAATGCATATGATACTTGATATGATAATATCGATTCAGAATTGAACATAGATGATTTAGGAAATGAGACAATTTTTCTAATCTTATTATTAGAGTCAGTCTCTTCAAGGTCTTCATCTGTTACCGCAGGGAGCAAACTAGCCTCTCCTTTTCTTGGTCAACAGTCTCAGGGGAACAAAGTGAATGTCCTGCACTGGCAGCTTCACATTCAGTGCAATGACAGCTGCGTCCCCAGGCAGCAGTAACTCTCTCTGCTCCCCATGAACCCCATGAGGTGGAAAGATAATTCATGATCATATGTGTGGATTATTGGGGTTACTGGTGAAAGGGACCAATTTTATGTCCACTTTTGTTTTCTAATCCTTCATATTGAAGCAATTGTATAGATAGAGTGGCATAGTACAATGCTGATTTACTTCACTGAATTGAATATGATATTTTATGAGGTTTTTAAAAGATGCATTACCAAAAAGTTAAATTAAATGTCTAATTAATAGTTAGATTGTGATAGCATCTTATCATGTAATTTTTAAATCTATATTTATGCTTTATTGAGTGAGATATGCTTAAAAATACTGGATTATACCAATGAAAATACTTACTTGATCTCTTTATCAATCTGAATGGATTGCCTCTTGGATTGCTATTGGTTCTACAGAGAGTCTCTATATATCAATTTTGGCAAAAAAATATGACAATTATTTCCACATGGTAAACTGTCTCTTTAATCATTAAAGAGTTACATTCTGGATGCCTTGGATTACTTTCATTTTAAACTACTCTTTTCTGTGTTTATAATATAAACCACACTAGGACCTAATGAAGAACTGGTCATGTGTTGCTACAGCTGAATTAAATTCGAATGGCTTGAGTGAAGTATTTAAGCAGATGTGAGAGAGGTCATAAAGAACACTAACAAATAGTTCAACAAAATGTGATGAGTCATACTGCTATTTTAATGCTATTTTTGAACATTTGAGCTTTTATTTTATAGTTGTTTGTTAGAGGAAGAATATCTGTTCTATTTTACTCATTTTCTTAGAGAAGATAGAATTCATACAATCCTTTTGACAAATTACAAATACAGCAAAATATGTTTGCATAATATAGAATAGTAGTGCACACTCATGGTGCAAACAAAATAAGTTAGAACCCTGGAAATTACAACAGGCCAGCTTGTGATTCTACCAAGTTATTTTACTTCATGATACTTCAGTTTCATTATGTGAATAATAGTAATGATAATAATGAATTTACTAAAAAATGATTTCTCTTTTCAATTCAGGCTGCCGTAACAGAGTACCATACTGTGGGTGCAATAAACAACACACCCTTCTTTCTCACATTTCTGGAGGCTGGCAAATCTAAGACCAAAGCATCTGCAGATTAGGTGTCTGGAAAGAGTCTGAGTCTGCAGATAGGAGTCTTTTTATAGCCTCACATGCAATAGAGAAATAAACTTCTTATATTTCTTCTTCTAAGGGCACTAGTGATATCCATGAGGTTTTACCCCCGTGGCCTGGGGTACAGATTTTAAAATATGAATTTTGAATGGATACAAGTATTCAATCTGTAAAAGGTCTATTGCCATATTTTACAAGCAAGAACTATTTAATGACATAACACATATTTCATTTTGAGACAACAGTCTGACTATTAATAAACACTGAATAAATATCAGACTTTATTGTTGTCTTTATCCTATCTACTTAATTACACTTCTCCAAGAGAGGGCTTGGTAAGACATGGCAATTATTTGTCCTAGTTTCCTTCGTACACGATGTTAGTATATTAAAATAATGAACTCATATTCACATCTATATCTCTACCTTTCTTCGCCATTCTCCTTATCACTATTTCTCTCCCTGTAAATTACATTCATAAGAAATATGTTCTTCTTTATGCATTCATATCCTAAGACTTGTGGGACCTTAACTCCAATATTCAAACATGTAATGAGTAAAAGCAAATTACTCTTCCTTATTAAATTTCTAACACCCAAAGCATAATACAATACAAATACATTGATATTGTTAAAAAAATGACTTGGTAGAGAATTTGTGTTATCCAAGAGTTTTACTTCCTTTTTATCACTGTGATCAAAAGACCTGACAACAACAACTTAGACAAGGAAAGTATTTTGGCTCATGGTTTCAGAGGTTCAGCCTATGATCAACTGATTCTTGGTGAGAGTCCTGGCTTGGACCAAAGATCTGGGTCCAAAGTGAAGTCTACCATCACGGCAAAGTGCTTGGTGGAGGAGAATAGCTCAGGACATGGCAACTAGGAAGAAGAGAAAATACTCCATTAATCAGGGACAAAATATAAACCCCAAAGTCATCCCCATGATGTACTTCTTCTAGTCACACAAGTCCTGTCTTCTTACCAACCTGCTAATCCATATCAGTGGATTACAACTCTCATAATTTGAAAAATTCACTTCTGAAAATTCTTGCAATGGTGTCACACCTCATAGCTAAACCATAATATTCTACTCCTGCTCCCCCAAAGCTCATGCTCATCTCCCATTGCAAAATACATTTAGTCAGTTTCTAAGAGTTCCCACAGTGTTAACAGTTCCGGCATTGCCCAAAAGAACAAGTTCAAAATCTCATCTGGACTCAAGGCAAACTCCAGGATGTTTTCCCCTATAAAGATCAAAATCAAGGCATATACATTTAATTATCAATGGCATAGGATAAACATTTCTAATACATAAGGGGAAAATAGGGATATAGAAAAAAGGAATGGGACCAAAGCGAGATGGAAATCCAGCTGGGGCAAACAAATTCACAGTATCTGGCACACGTGACTTCATAATGTTCTCTCTGAATGGCTTGTACAATCTTGCCCCTGTGGCCTTGCTCACTGCAGTCCATATGCTCTGTCTCTGGTTTTGTGTCTTCTCAATTCCTGAAGCTTTCCTTAGCAAATGTTCCACATTACTGGCATCTCCTGATCTTGGGGTCTGTACTACAGCTTCAGATTCCAACATCTTCATGCATCACCTTCTAAGGGGCAACCCAGGGGGTCTCTGACACTGCTAAACTTTGTCTAGATCTCAGAACTTCCTTCGAAATCTTGATGGACATCTCCATGAACCCCTAAATACAGCACCCTGCCATACTATAGAACCTGCACCATCTGGTTGATCACAAGGTCTGCCACCATCTGGAGCAGTTACCAAGGCTTTAGGGACCATAGTTGCAACAAACTCTGAGTACCTGGGCAGTTGAACCCAGACAAAATTTTCTAGCCCCACCCCACCCCATGCAAGCAGGTTTACCCAGTGGTTTCTCTCAAAGGATTTTTTTACTTTTACACCCTTGATCCTAAAATGAGTGTGGTATTTTCAATTCCTGAGATGTTCTCAAGCCATCTTTCTATTTACTCTGTTCAAAGTACTTATAATACCTTTACAGCCACAAATTTCTCAGCCCCAGTTTGACCTGTAATTTTTTTAGCCACACTTCCATCTTCAAATCTTTCTGCTTTGCTTTTTGCTCGTGATTGTCACAGTAAGCTTGGCTAAAATATGCCAGCAATATACATGCCACTGTTTGAATGCTGTGGTGCCCAGAAATTTCCTCCACCAGAATAATTAGTATATCACCTTTAAATTCAGTCTCACAAAGAGACTCAGGATATGGGCAAAATATAGACAACTTATTTTCCAGAACATAACATGAATGGCCTCTAGATAAGTTTCCAGGAGAGACCTCCTCTGAAAACTCATGAGCCCAGTCTTTGCTTACCTCAGTCTCTTTGGCATTCTGGATTTCTGAGCTCACATCAGCATAGTCCATTAAGCCTTGCTTGTGACATTGAAAACTTTTCTACCCTTCCTTCTCTAAACTTTGCAAAATTTTTTAAATTTACTTCTCTTGCCCGATTGGTTTGGCAACAGTTTCAAAGACTATGTTGGATAGTAGTGGTAAAGATCAGCATATTTGTTTTGTTCCCATTTCTAGAGGAAATTGTTTCAGTTTTTCTTAAGTTTAATGTTGTCATTGGGTTTGTCATATATAGCCTTTATGATGATGAGATAAATTCCTTCTATCCCTAGTTTTTCTAGTGTTTTAAACAAGAATGAGTGATGTATTTTTGTCTACTGTTTTTTCTGCATGTATTCAGATAATTTTGTGATTATTGACCTTAAGTCTATTCATGTGGTGAATTACACGTATTGATTTCTCTTTGTTGAACCAAACTTGCATACCTGGGATGAAACTCAGTTGATTATGATGTACTATATCTTTACAGTATTTTTGTATGCAGTTTGTCAACATTTTATTATATTTTATATTCACCAATGATATTGGTCCTAATTTTTTTTTCCTTGATATGTCTCTGTTTGGTTTTGGAATGAGGGTGTTAGTGGTTTGCTAGGTGAGTTTGGCAGTGTTCCCTCCTTTTTATTTCATGGAATAATTTGAGGAGGATTGTTACTAGTTCCGTTTTAAAGGTCTGGTAGAACTCAGCTGAGAATTGGTCCAGACCTTGGCTTTTCTTTGTTGGACGGTTTCAATGGCTGCTTCATTTTCATTACTTGATATTGAAATCTTTAAGTTTTCTATATCCTATGGCTAAATTTGTGTAGGTGGTATGTCTCAAGGAATTTGTCAATATCTTCAAGATTACTGTATTGTGGTCTATTTGATTCATAATATTGAGAAAGTTTTGTTTGATGCACATAGATGTACTACTGTTTGGGACATAAATATTTAAAATCATTATACTTTGTTTTTGTATGATTCCTTTATCATACAAACCTTCTTTATCCTTGTGACTGATTTTGGCTTGAATTCCATTTTATGATATCAGAATAGCTACCCCTGATGGTTTATGGATTCCATGTGGATGATATGCCTTTTCCCATTCTTTCAAGATCAGTCTGTGGATGTTTTTGCCTGTGAGGTGAGTCTCTTGCAGACAGCATATTGTTGGGTCTTGGTTTTATTTCAATCTGCCAGCCTATGTTTTGTGATTGAAAAGTTTAAACCATTTACATTCAATGTTATTATAGAGAGATGATTTTTATTTTCTTCCATTTGATTTATTTCTAATATTTAAATTCAAATTTATTCTCCTATATTTGACTATTCTTCTATGTTGGTTTTTATTTTTATTTTTTATTTCTTCTTCATAAAATATTTCATTGATTACATTTTTAATGTAGGCTTGTGGTTTTGAATTATTTTAACTTCTGTTTATCATGAAAGATTTTTATTTTATCTTCAATTCTGAAGTTTAATTTTATTGTTTATCATATTCTTGGTTGGTTTGTGTTTTCTTTCAGAACTTGGTGTATATTCCAAACCATCCCTGGCTTTTAAGGTCTGGGTTGTTAAATCAGTTGAAATCCAGATTGGTTTACCTTAAATGTGACTGGTCATTTTTTTTTTTCCCTTGCAGTTTTTTAAATTCTATCCTTGTTCTTCATTTTAGACATTTTTATTATAATGTGACTTGGAGTGGATCAATTGTGATTTTTTAATATTTTTAGCTATATATGCCTCCTATATTTTAACTTCCATCTCTTTCTTAAGGTTTGGAAAAATGTTCAATATTATTTTATTGAAAAGATTGTTCATTAATTTCAGAGCTTTCATCTATCCAAATGATTTCTAAATTTGTCCTCTTGGTCAGGTACAAGACAAGGATGTGAACTCTCACGACTTCTATTCAATATAGATCTTAAAACTCTAGCCATCAGTCAGGCCAGAGAAGGAAATTAAATAGGTACAAATAGAAAAAGAAGATGACAAATTATCTCTGTTTTCTGATGACATGATCCTGAATTTAGAATACCTATGAAAATCCACCAGAAGCCTTGTAGAACTGATAGTCAAATTCAGCAAAGTAGCAAGATACAAGACCAGCACAAACACATTCTCTTTCTATACGACAGCACTGAATCTGCTTAGAAAAAAATCATGAGAAAAATCCATTCACAATCAGTAGAGGAAGGGGATGGACACGGATGGAGGAGGGATGGGAAAAAGATGGATTGGCGGAATGGAATTGAACAAACTGTTCTTTATTCATGTATATATACACTTCAGTGAATTTTACCATTATATGTAGATAAAAAACACTAATTAAAAAAAAAACTACAAATAAATAGAAGTAGAGAAAAGGTACCAGATGAGGGAGGAGAGGATATATCTTCTGAAAAAGAAATCAGGAAAACGATTTCATTCATAATTACCTCAAAAAATTAAAATAATTGGGATAACCAAGAAAAGCCAAGACTCTACAATGAAAACATTAGAACACTGAAGAAAGAAACTGAAGAAGAACTTAGAGGATGAAAAAAACAAAAATCCATGTTCCTGGATAGGCAGAATTTTTATTGTCAAAATGCCTATATAAAAAAAAAAAAACGCTATACAAATTCCATGCAATTTTCATAAAAATAGCAGTTAAATTCTACAGAGAAGTAGAAAAAAACAGTCCTAAAATTCATTTGGAATAATGAAAGACTGAGAATGAAAGTCAAAAGAAATCCTGAGGAAGCAGAGAGATGCTGGAGACATTATAATCCCAGACCTCAAATTATAGGACAGAGCTAGTATATCAAAATCAGCAAGATATTAGAACAAAAGCAGACTTGAAGACCAATAGAATAGAATAGAAGACACTTGGACAAAACCACCTGGATATATTCACTTAATATAGGTGCCAAAAACATGTTGGAGATAGCCTTCTTAACAAATGGAGCTGGGGAAACTGGACATCCATATGTAGAAGAATGAAATTAGATTTTTATCATGCTGCCCAACAGTCAACTGAAAATATATCAGAGGCCTAAGAAACATTCCATACACTACGCCACTGCTAGAAGAAAACATAGGCTCAACACTCCTATATATTGGCACAGGCACCAACTCCTAAACACACCAATAGCATAGACACACACACACACACACACACACACAATCAAAAATCAATAAGTGGGATGGCATCAAATTAAAATGCTTCTATACAACAAAGAAGTTTAAAGCAAGAGGAGAGAACCTATATAATGAGAGAAGCTTTGTCACTTGCTCCTCAAATAGGGAATTAATATACAGAATATATAAAGAACTCAGAAAACCTTAACATCAAAAAAAATGACAATAAACAAGTGTTTAACAAAAGAAACAGACACTTCTTAAAAGAAGAAACACAAATGGCCAACAAATATATGAAAAAAATATTCAGTATCTCTAGCAATTGGTAAAATGCAAATCAATACTACATTGACATCTCTTCTCACTCCAGTCAAAGTGGTAATCATCAGGAATACAAATAAAAATAAATACTGGTAAGGATGTGGGGAAAAAGGTACCCTTGTACATTGTTGGTGGGACTACAAATTAGTGCAACCACCCTGGAAAGCAGTATGAAGAGTCATCAAAAAACCAATAATGGAACTACCGTACAATGCCACTATTTCACTCCTCATACAATGCCACTATTTCACTTCCAAAAGAACTAGTATCAACATATTATCATGAGAAAGCCACATCCATGTTCATAATAGCTCAGTTCATGATAGCCAAGTTAGAGAACCAACCTAGATGCCCAGCAACAGATGAATGGATAAAGAAAAAGGTGGCATACACAGAATGGAGTTTTACTCAGCCAAAAAGAAGACTGAGATTGTCTCATTTGCTGGTAAAGGATGGAACTGGAGAACATCAAGCTAAGTGAAATAAGCCAGACTCAGAAAGTCAATGGTTGAATATTTTCTCTCATATGTGGTAGTTAGAGTTAAAATAAGGGGAAAAAAATGGTGGAGGGAGAATCCCATGACAATAAAGGATAAATCAGTAAAGTAGAGGAGAGAGTTAATTGGCAGGAAGGATGTACAGGAAAAGGGAAGAATGATAGAATGAAATTGAACCAACCATCCTATGAATGTATCTAAATGCCACCGTGAATTTCACCTTATGTATATCTAAAAGGCACTCATTAAAAAGAAAAGAAAATCTGTAACAAATAGAAGACCAATTCACAAAAATTGTGGCATATCTGTACATTGTAATACTACTAAAAAATAAAGATGAATTCACACTACAAGGTGGACAAACCTCAAAATAAATATGCCATATATGACTGCACGACCAATATGATTCTACATACAATTCTACATACAACAGGTATAATTAGAAAAATGAGAAATGGTACCCCATTGATGTATGATACATCAAAGTGCATAAATTCATTCTACTGTCATATATAACTAGTTAGATTAAATGTATTCCTAAAATGGAAAAAAACAATAAACAAATAACAAACAAATGAATAAATACGTCAAGTGGAAAAGTCAGTTCTCCCACAAAAGGATAGATGCTATGTGATAATATCTATAAAAAAATTTAATATGGAAAAAAATTTACCTAGCCACAGAAGACAGAGCTTTGGATATGAAGACATGAGGAGTGTAATAGGCAGCAGGAAAGGGATAAAAAACAAATGAGGAATTTTTGAAGACCAATGAATCCATTCAGTATGTTTCTCTGGTGATTTCTTCACAGGTAGATGCATATGTCAAAACAACACATTGCAAATTATGAATATGTATAATTCAGTGTATGTCAATAATGCTGTTAAAAATGGTCAACTTTGGAAGTGCTACATACTTAGTATTTTGTAGTGCTTACAGCACTGGGAAACTCTAGTTTTTGTTACTTATTTCTTTTTCCTCACCTTTATGTGAATTAATAATCTGAGTGTATTATTTCTAAACATTGGTCTTACAAATTCTGATGTTCCTGCACACAGGAATCAATATTTCTATTTTGAATTCTTAGTAATCACAAAAGCAAATAACTCATAGCATAGTCCAGTGTGTACTGGTTTAACTCAACTGAATGGAAGCAAAGTAAAATTCTCAACTTGCTGTAGTTAATAGTTCTCTTTGTCACCTTGTTTATTTCTCCCCCTGACTACTGTACTTATTATCCAATGTAAGAATTTATAGATCTCATTAAGGATGTCACATTAAAATAAGAATATACAAAGAATAGTATCTCAAAGTTGCTTCATTTGAAATGAGTTCTATGAGTTTTCCTAATTTCTGCTTTAGCATTTCAGGCAAATTTAAATTGCAAACATTATTCATCAGACCTGAAAGTTTTAATTTCCTGATTGAAGAGCTATTCTGTGGATCCTATTCATATCTTTCATATTTAACCAACATACAATTTGTCCTCATTTTTTAGAATTTAATCACTTTATGTACAATATAAAAATAACTTTGATCTTTGATTCAGATTTTAGTTTTTTCGAATCAATAAAAGACATTACAAAAATGAAGTTTAGTCACGTTCATATTAGCTGCTTATATCTCAATATTTTTGTTCAATGTAGAATGTCAATTATATATCTTTAAACTACTTTAGGAAGTATTTTTGGATTTATTTTATCTATTCCTTAAAACTTTTACATCTTTAACATTCATTGCACATGTGTATTTAACATTCCTATCACATTATTGTTTTGCCCAAATGTTAGAAATTCAGTTACTTTTCTGGATTTTTTTACATAAATTTTTTATGCAAGTGAATGAAATAATTGATTTATCTTAGAAAAATTATGTGGGAAGTATTCTTTTTAAATGCTTGGAGTTCAAATTTGAAAAGACACATATGTGAAATATTTAACTTGTTACCATATATGAAGGATTTATATATTCAACTTCATTTCTAAAATCCATACCATCATTCTAAATTCAGTTCAAGAAAGGTCTGTTGAAGTCAATGTTAAAAACATGGGATGACAAAAACTTTCCTAAGTGTCATGTATTCTACACTAATCAATATTATTAAAATGATTAAAAAACTATGAACAACATTGCCCCAACTCTAAACCATATTGACATTTCTCTTTCCTTCTTTTCTACCATATTGCAAAATTGCTGTGTTCTAGTCCAGGAGTTGGGGATACAATGCATTAACAATTTTAATCCGTCTATAGTATGTACATTTTGTATTTAGAAAACATAAATCTTAAGCCAAGATTCATAAAAGTTTATTCACTGATAATATTTGTAATAATTTTTACAATGGAACCCAAAATTTAGCACATTGTTAAGTTAGTATCACCAAACTAAAAAAAAAAAAAAAAAAAAATGCCTCAAAAGATGCCTCACATTTCTCTTCATTGGAAATTTTGTCATTTTGTTCCAAAGCAAAGAAAACTGACATTTCAAAGTTCAGGAATTTATTTTTTGAAAACATTTAGATCACTGAAATGTCTTCTCTTCAAAAGACAGTGCCAAGGAAATACATGGAGAAACCATAGTTTGGAAAAAAATATTCACAAATCACATATATAATTAAAGAATTATATCTAGAATATATAAAGACTCTCAAAGCCAATCATAAGCAAAGTAATTATCAGTTTAAATTGGAAAGAGATTTGAAAAGATAAAGGAATGATAAAAACATGAAAAGATGCTCAACATCACTTATCAAATGGTAGCAAAATAAACTAAATGGGATTCCATGAAATTCCACAGAAGAGCTAAAATCTGAAAGTCCAAGCATATAAAAGTTAGCAAGGATGTAAACAAACTGGAATTTGCAGTCACAGACAAAACCAACTTGAAACATAAATTGGTAGGGAGAAAGAGGAATAGACCACAGTACCAAAATCCCCTATGAGGGCATGCCCCCAGTAATCTAAAACTTCCCCTAGATGTCAATCTTAAAGATTCCAATGTCTCCCAATAGTGCCCTGCCATATGGACCTTTAGGAGTTATTTAAGGTTGAAACTACAGCATTCTGCTCCTCGCCCCAAAGACTCTTGTCTATTTTGCAATGCAAAATGCATTCAATCCCTCTAGAAGAATCCTCAAAGTTGTAATAGTTGCAGTGTTACTGTAAAGTTCAAGTCCAATATCTCCTCTGAAATTCAGGGCAAACTCACCTGTAAGCCCCTGTAAGACCTTAAAAACACAAGTAACAAACTTCCAAGATACTATGGCACAGGGTAAACATTCCCATTTCAAAAACAGGAACAAGAAAATAGCCAAAAGCAATCAGACCCAAACAAGGCCAAACCCCATCAGGGTAAACATTAAATCCTATTGCTGTGTCTGCCATCAGGGACACACGGGCAGGATATGGGTTCCTGAGGGATTGGACAGCCCTATCCATATTAATGCCAGAGATGGGAACTCGTGAATTAATGATGGTAGGAAGAAAATCAAATGAAATGAGCATCAATACACAGGCAAGATGTTAACTGGGTAGTTGGATTCCTCACCTGAGATGAAGAGGAACAGCACTGAGTGAGAGAGAGATCAGACTGACCCCTGCACAAAGGAAGAGGTCAGCCTTTGATGGGGTTGCTGGGGTGGGCTAGGGTCTGGTAAATTTTCACAGGTAATGAATATAGTATCTTTTAAGGAATTTCTTCTGCAGAAGACGCCAATGTCATCCTGAACCTGGTCTTCATGGTCAATCTTATAAAAGTATGAGGGTAGAGAAGGACACAAAACACACATTCTTGAAAGAGTGGGATAATGGGGACATGCTTTTAGTGGGTAACAGGTTATGGAACTTATCTGCTCTTGGTTCCTATTGTGGTTCTTGACTATCTCACTGTGGCCTTGCTGGTTCACATGAGTGCTCTATTGGGCTGGTTCTGCTGGATTACTGCAGTTTCCCCAGGCAGATATAGGCAGACATTCCACATTCCTGGCATCTCTGACTCTCTGGTGTCTCCACTGCAGCTTGGGCTACACTCACAGCTCTATGTGTTGCCCTGTCAGTGATTGCATTCATGGACTTGACCATGCCGCTCGTAGCCTGGTCTTCCAGGCTTTGTTGGAAAGCTGAGTCAGTGCCTCCATTACCAATAACTGTCATACTCTGCAAGCCTGGGAAACCATCCTCATGTGCATGACACCAAAGTTTGCTGCTGGTGGGGCTATACCTTGGTTGACTTGAGCTGCCACTACTGTTGTCTCAGAAGGCCTTACTTAACTGAGAGGCCCTGGGAGAGCAGGGAACCCTGGAGGTCTCTTCTCAAAAGACTCTTTCCTGAACAGTAATTGATATAAATTTGCACTTGCAGAATATAGGAGCTGTGGGCTGGGAGTGGGAGCTTCAAATATCTCCCAGAATTTTTTTTTAAAAAGTTTCGGTCTTAAGATATTACCATTGAAAATTCAGAGCTAGAAGAAAAGTGGTTATTATTATAAAGTTATTGGGAAAAGAAAAAGTCATTAGGAAAAGAAAAGCTAAAATATAAACACAAGAGGCAAATTTTTCAAACAAATTTTTTGGCAAATCTCATACTTATGTTGAGCAAACACATACAGGTAGGTTCAGTTGGTAGAGAAATAAAATAAGAAACTATAAAATTCAGCAGTGGGCATTAAGTTCAAGTAAATATGCTCAGTGAGTGCACAGAAATGAAATAATAACATTTAGAAAATAGAAAGTTGATGTACAAATATTCAAAGTGTTGCAAATATATTGATTATCATATTTTTTAAACTGAGGGAAAAAGAATATTACTTAAATCTGACAAGTCAAGTAACACATGTATAAAAACTTTTAAGATGTAAAAAACATTAAAATACTCAAGACATGAAGAATAAATTTGATTAGTTGGGATGAAAAAAATGGGAAGACTGAGAAAATAGATACATGAAAAGTCATAAAGTGAAAGAAATGGAAGAGATGTACAGAATAAAGATCCACTATGTTATCCAAAGATAAAATTGTTAAGCCTACTAGAAATAAGTATTGAAGGCTGAAGACAGCACTTTTAACAAATCAGAGAAAATAAAGATCTTATGTTAAGAGACTTTCTTTTAAAAAAGTATTTTGAACAAAATGTGAACTACAATGTAAGAATGAACCAAGAAAAACATATCTGACACAGTAATACATTAAATATATATATTAAATATAAAAGTCAGGTTTTGGTGAAAAGGAGAATCTAATTATATGTTAAAATAATAAAGATCAGTGAATAAAAAAATGTAAAGGAAATTAATGGACAAAGATATACAAGGGAAATGCAAAGAACAAAGACCACAATAAAGTGGAGGTAGAGATGTTTCCATCATGTGTACAATGAATCAAAATACAGTCTGTAAAAATAAAAAACAAAGAAATTTGAAAAAAGACAGGTAGCTAAAAGAGCAGGTGCTCACTGGCAGGATGCATACCCTCAGACATTGCACAAATGTATTCATTCAGTCCCTGCAATCATCACAACACCTAAGGAAAGTTTTACATCTCATGCACTTGAAAATGAAACCGAGGAACTAAAACTGGGTGAAGGGATTTCTTCAAGGTCCCATGGATAGTACATGTTGTAGCTGGTTGACTTCAGTGACATTTTTTTTTTGTCGTAATGAATTATGCAACAAAGCACCCATAGTATTAAAAAGTAAAATCCAGAATTTAAACACAAGCATCTCCAGCATCACAAAGACAATAAGAAACTTATTTGCTTAAGAACATGAAACAAACAGAATGATAAAGTGACAAAATGAGGAAGTTTAAATGCATAAACTATGATAGAACTCTAGAGAAATAATAATTGATAGAAAAACAAAAATTATCATTTTGAAGAAAATGATAATGTAAATACAGACCTAATAACATGATTGAGAACAAACTTAATGGAGCCTTTGATGGAAAACAAAAGCTACGAGTAGATCCAGTAAAAGAACAAAGATGAAGGGTATGATCCCATGATTTGAGAGAAGCAGTACCAGCATGGACAGACTCTAGGGATTGTACATGAACTTGTCTGATCCACTATTATACAAGCTCATTAATGCTATGATAATGATATAAGGACTAATAACAAAATAAACTAATGTAATAAACCAAAAAAATCTTCACTGATGTTCAACCAATATAAAATAAAAGTTAAAGTTAACTCCCCCCCAAAAAAACTGCCAGTACTGAATTACCTTAACATAATAAAGTAAATATCACATGTTATTACACAAGATTAAATTAAAGATGAGTTATTAATTTTCTTATTAAAAGCAGACATAAGAGAATATTCATTATTACCAAATCAAGATAGGTGAAAGATTTATAGACATCTCACAAAATATAGTAGTCAAAATGTCAATAATAACATAAAGTTGTTAAATATTATTAGTCATCAGGGAAATGCAAATTAAAATGATAATAAAATACTACTTAATATCCATCACAATGACTGATATTAACCGACTAACAATAGTAATTGTGGGAAGTAGTGAAAAGCAAATGGACGCTGTCTATTGGTAATGAGCATATCCAATGCTAAGGTTGGAGAGACCTGGTTGTTTATTCTATAATTAAATAGGCACTTACAACGTAATCCAGCAATTTTTGATGCACAGATGAAAGTTAATGTAATTTATGCTATAGATGTACAATGTGATACTATTTCAGTTTAAGTGGAATAAATAATAATACATACAACATGAATCAGTTACCTCTATAACAATATATGAAGTGTTATTGACCAGTACCGAATTAATACAATTTATATGATTTCTTTGATATGAATCTCTGGGGAAAATGATGTAACTTGCAGTGACAATGACAATGTGGGTTTGCCTATGGGATTGGTAGGCTACAGGCAAGGGGCACAAGGAAACAGGGTAGTAACCTCAACACTGTGAGCCTTGACACTGTGGCTGACCAGTTAGACAACACTCATTTAACTCTGTTTAAAGAGTCTAGATTTTTATCCTGTGTAAAGTATATGTCAATATATTTGACTTTTTCATGTTCATGTACAAGAAATTTCAACAAATTGCAGTAAAATAAGAATTAAGTTAAAGTGGAATTTTTTTCCCTTATACACATTAAAGGACATTCTAAAGCTGCAGGAATTAAAACCATACATATGCTATATACTCAGGCAGAAAAGTGGGGAAAAAGAGTGAAGCTCAAAATTAAACTTACATATGGAACAGAAACGTAGTTGAAATGATAGTAGAAATTCAAAATACTAGGGAGAAAATTTCAAAATAATGTCACTAAAACAGAAACTGAACAACCAGGGAAGTACACTGGATGATTCCAAGTGTGATAAGAATTCCAAGTCATATCAGATTTAAACAAGAAAATGAAATCACTGAAATGTTAGAGAAAACCATCATCATGTTTAACAAAATTAAAAGCCTGATACAAAAGTGGTTTGTACAGATAGCTATATAAGAACTAAAAGCATTGGCATATCAATATTACTAGGAAGAGAATGAATTTCAGAAACACAAACTGGAAAAAAACTGGCAATACATAACAGGGGACTCCTGTTCTGATTAAATAAATTAGTAGTACCTAGTGATAAAAGAGATCAATGATTCAATAAAAATGATAGGAAAAATACATTTCCTAAGGAAAGAAGTGCAGAGGGCAGTTAATCTAAAGAAATAAGTATTTCCATATACAGTTGTATGAGATATAAAAATATATTATATACATAGAAATTATTTAATATAATGAACTGCATGATGAGAGTGGGAGAGAGAGAAAGAAAAGGTATTTTTATTCAATAAAGGAAGAATTAGTTGTCTGAATCATTCTGACAGCTATTGGGGGCATGAAAGAGAAAAATAATGAGATGGAATACATTATTGGCTAAAATGCTCTTCATATTCTATATACTTACTTCTAATTCCACTGTTAAAGTAATACTCTCTTTTCTTAACATTTTTCAAGTTCAACTTTCTCTATAGCTTCATAATTTGTTATGTGTGTCTATTATTTTATCTCTCTGTCAGAATATAAGCTTTTAAAGGCAAAGATCTTCCTTTAGCTCACTGATGCAATCCAAAGAGGTATAAGAACTTACCATTCAATTTGTTAATTTTTTTATTAAATGAATGAGTAAACAAATGGAACTAGGAAAATACATTGATTATAATAAGAAAATATATATCAATTGGTTTTAATGAAAAAGGTATTTATCACATCAAAATGAATGTTAAAGCAAACTTTAGAAAAATCTGATATTTAGACTATTTAGAAAATGGTAGAAAATAAAAATTTTGAATGATAGCAGTCTTGACAACTTGGTTTTCTTAGTTTGTACATCAATACCAATGGTCCTATTTGTAAGAAGTAGATGTGATCAGGGGATTACACTGAAACTGACAGGAAATAAAGGTCCATGAAACTGGGCTGGGGATATAGCTCAGTAGGTAGAGCGCCTGCCTCGCAAGCACAAGGCCCTGGATTCAATCCCCAGCACTGCAAAAAAAAAAAAAAAAAAAAAGATGCATGAAAATGATACCCTCCACCTCCTTTGGGTTGATGAGCATGCTGAATGGTGGGGCTCACATATAATTCCCTTTGGGAAAATACACATTGAATTTGTGACTGAAAACAAACTCTTACACTTAAGCTTGAAATAAAGTTACATTGCTGCCTACCAGTTTTGTGAATGTTCCAGGCTTAAGAGATTTCAATAAATTACAGCCATAAAATGGGAACATAGAGAAATGGACTTGGTAAGGATCTATGATGGATTTCAGAGTTAGTTCAATGGAAGACCTTGTCATGATTCAGTGGTGAGAAATATATGCTTAGACACAAGATGCCAACCAATATTAGATTTGAAATGTGAAACAAAAGAAAATATTAATTGGCTAAGGAGATCCATTTTATTATACTGACAATTATATGTCATTCCATTTTTTTTCTTTTTCACTTCACAAAAATAACACTATGAATACATTTACATGTGATAAAGGAAAGAATAATATGAATTACAATGAGAGAGCCCCATGAATTGTGCTCATATCAAAAGTGAAAAATAACATCCTTAATCACACATTGAGTCCATTTAATGAGAAAGCTGGCAAGTAGACACATTTTCTTTTTTGTTTAAAGTCCTAAGGATTTTACCAGTGTGACATTTTGGAATATCTACTAACTAGTCAACTTACAAAATAATTGAAAGTGAAGAATCTGTCAAGATGGAAGTTTCTAGAGATTTAAAATGAAGGCAGAGGTATGGATTTTTTAAGATATTATGTTATCTGCTAAACCAGCTAATGAAAAAGATATGATTGTTCTTTCATCTAGGTAGCTTCAAAGACTGTTCAATTTTTCAAAGTCAATTTGAGAGGTTGGTGACTGTCTGTGGTGTGTTTGTGCCCCATATGGGATTGGTTTCATATAGGGCACTAGCACAGTGGTCCTTTCTTAGATCCTGACATTAGAATCAGCACTTGACATGCACATGTGGCTGCCACTCTTATCCATCTGTCATGGTGGCATAGTGCCCAATCCTTACTTGAGGTATTTCCCCAGGGCTGGAAAAATTATTTTCCCTTTTTTTTTTAATTTAAAGAGATTTTAATGCTCACAACTGTGACAATTATCTGCTTCAAATTTTTAAACACTCTGAAAAATGAGCACAATGAACATCATGTTAAAGAATACATGGCATTTATTTAGAAATCTCACAAAATGGCCAGTGGATGCTTTTCCAATATTGAATATAGTCTCCTTTTTGTTGAGATGACCCTCCTCAAAAGAAAAGAGCAGTAATGGCAATGTGATGATGGATTTTGTCTCTATGTACCTTCTCCGCAGAAAATGTAGTGGAACAAGCAGCCCTGGAGATGTTACTTGGCCATCTTTGGATATTATCTCCATAGCTGATAAGAACATCTAAGATACAGAGGCACAATAGCAATTCAAAGGAATTGCTTACTCTGAAACTATCATTAAAAAAAGTCACTCTAAGACGTCTATACAATATTTTGTGCATGATGGTGGGAAAGGATAGAGAGAAAAGAAAAACAGTATAAACTTTGTTAGATCCTGAGTATTACCAAATACACTAAAATATTAGTCATCTGCATGAGTGTGGATGTCTTGTCTAATATTCATAGATCTTGCCCTAATAGGATCCAACCGGTAGAATATTTTTCTATAAACTGGATCATTTCAGCATATGTGGTACCATTACTTACTACAATGAAGTAGGTTAATGAGTTTGTTCACTGTATGGCTTTCTGTGTCCTTCCCAGATGGGCTGTGAGTTATTCTACAGTGCCGTCCCGCAGAGTCAAAGGACCTTGTAATAACACCACCATGGCCAGTGGCACCTGAGGAAACTGAGAGAAGTCAGAACCTCCACACTGAAATGGATAACCTTGTTCTTCTATTCATCAGGAACTGGTAGGAGATCATCATTAATTTTAGTTCACATGTTTTCACTTTTACTTTGAGTCACTTCTTGACACCTCTTGAGATTATATGAATTATTATATCAGCAGGTATGAGGTACTGAAGCATGCAATTTCATGCAGGGAGAAATCAAGCAGTTGAACCATTAAAATTAATGCAAATCGCCTGTTTCTATTTAAGAGAGAAAAGAGGGGTAATCTTGAGGAAGAATTTATATATAGGGTAATAGAATTCTCCATGAACTACACTTAGAATTATGCATTATTTTAATCACAAGTAATTACGTTGTACTGAAATATCAATTTTCTTTTCATGTATATAAATTCATTATAAATAAGCTACAGAAAGACCTGTCATGAATTTATAAATTTAATTTTATTTCCATTTTTCTATCAGTACTGGATTTGTTTGTAACCTACTTTCTGGGAGACTAAGAGGAACTCTTGAAATGTTTTTGTTTACACTGTGATTCAATGCTTTAAATAATATAATCCACACAAACCAGAAAAAAGAATTCACTAAAAATTCTTTGAAGAATGACTTCACTTCTTTTTGAATGTCTACCGCAAGGAGATTGACCCCACCATCAGAAAGGGCTTCTGTGCATTTATCTTAGATCTTTCCTTCCTTAGTGTCAGATTTTCTTCTCAACAGGGAATAAGAAAAGACTGCTATATAGTTATTCTAAAGCATGTTAAATCACTTTATATCACTGCTAAGAATCTTCTCAGTTTTAAAGAACAAAATCACTTCCATCCTTTTTTTTTTTAATAAAGTAAGCCATTTTATAAATTTCTTGTCTTATTTTAAACTTAAGGAATTGTTATGGTAAAAGTTCTCTTAAGCAGGCATAAGCAATTCTAGAACATTCTCAGAAACATGTGGTTAACTTTAATCAATATCTGATTGCAGAAACTAAAATCCAAAAATCTCCTCAAATATCTGTTTTTCATATTTATAATCATTTGAGTTGTGCCCTGGGGAATCCTTGTTCAACAAACAAATCAGCTAGTGTTAGAGACAGTTTCAAAATGCATGGCATCTGAATCATCTCTTACACTAAAACACAGGAGGATGACTGGCTCATCATACTGAGTGCAGAGAACACAACCTCTTGCTAGCATGAATGGTGGCTTATGTTACTGCTTGCTTTCCATTGAGAAATAATTATCTGCAGCAGATAGGATCACAAGCTGGTTAATATCACAAGCCTGCCCTGCTGCTAATATGATCTTATCAGTAACTGGCTGATCACTTTCTGGCAGGAGGTATCAGCACTGTGCACATTTTTTTTTCCCTTTCTTTAACTGAGCCTAAGGTGAGAAGCAGACTCAATACACCACAGTAGTAAAATGAGCTTTAACTTTTTTTGTTAAATATTTTGCTCACAGAGCTTGTGTTTACCTCGTGGGACTGTTGCCAAAGGCAAAGGTTCAATTCCATGATGCTGAAATACATCATCATGTTTTGGCATAATTGTATTTGTAATGGGCTCTCAGAGAAAGGAATGCATAAGTGCCAATTACAGCATGGTACAAATAAAGCATTATTATGTGCTCTGGAACAATCTGCATTACGGCAATATAGTCACATTATGCTCAGTTATTTCTATTTCCTCTATTTGAATCTCCTGTCAACAAACAAATTTTTATGGAAAGCCCCAAATGTAATGTGATTTGACTGCTGTAAAAATAATAATTTCTTTGTCAATATGTATATACAGACATGAGAAATTATATATTCTACATATAAATATAGATTCCCTTCTAGAGATAGAGATATAAATATAGATCCCAATTGCCACCTCATTGGCTGTCATATTTGAATAGAATAAATTACATTATTGTAAATAAGAAGATAGATAAGAATAATTAGACCAAGCTTAGTTGATATATGACATGAGAAGCCGATATCACAGAAACAAAAATCTCAAATAACAATTCAAAAATAAATAAGGAAAAGACTTATACATTTATTCGAAATACATGTTCTTTCTCAGGCTTGAAAAAATATTCATGTCAAAAAAATATTGTACTTATAAAATATATTGCTTATTTGGTTCCAGTCAAAATGCCTTCAAAAAACACAGACCCTTGAAAGTGTGTGGTGAATTCTAGGAGACACTCATCCTAATGTAAGACATCAGAAACCTGAATGACATTTCCTCATTTCCACTCCATGTAACAAGTCTGAATGTAGATTTATTTATTTATTTATTTATTTATTTATTTATTTATTTGGGTTATTTTTGCCAAGTCAGAACCTATTTGACAATATGGCAGCAGTACACACAGGAAGAGCCTTATTAGTTTAGGTATATACACTCTAGAGTTAAAAGAAGAGAGCCTACAATGTGTGTAATAAAATGACCTCTAGACTTAAATTTTGCCTTTGAGCAATGAATTTAAATTTCTCAATGAGGAAGAAGTTGTCCTTTTCAGAATTGCAAAATATTGACTCTAACAGAAAACAATATACTTTTATTTCAAATTTATCATTTTCCAATTATACGTTGAAAAGTTCTTAATAATACCCAAAGCAAGACAAATAAGACTAAATATGAAAAAGTGTAGATATTTTAAAGAAAATACATTTTGTTTTCTTTGTTTTTTTTTTAATTTAATTTTTTTTATTCACACATTTCATATAATCTTACATATACATAGGGTAATACTGTCTGTCTCAGTCTACTATTTTTCCTTCCCCCATCCCCTCCCGTCCCATTTTCCTCTACACCATCCTTACTTCCTCTATTCTTTCCTTTCCCCCCATAACCCCTGTTCCCTGCCCCTTACATATCAGCATCCACTAATCAGAGAAAGCATTTGGCCTGTGGTTTTTTGGGCTTGGCTTATTTCACTTAGCCTGATATTCTCCAACTTCACCCATTTACCAGCAAATGCCATAGTTTTCTTCTTCTTTATGGCTGAGTAATATTCATTGTGTATATATACCACAGTTTCTTTATCCATTCTTCAATTAAAGGGCATCTAGGTTGGTTCCACAATCTAGCTATTGTGAATTGAGCAGCTATGAACATAGATTTGGCTGCATTCCTGTACTTTGCTGATTTTAAGACCTTTGGGTATAAACTGAGGAGTGGTATAGCTGGGTCAAATGGTGGGTCCATTCCAAGTTTTTTGAGGAATCTCCATACTGCTTTCCAGAGTGGCTGCACCAATTTGCAACTCCACCAGCAATGTACAAGTGTGCCTTTTCCCCACATCCATGCCAACACTTGTTATTGTTTGTGTTCTTGATAAAAGCCATTCTAATTGGAGTTAGATTAAATCTTAGGGTGGTTTTAATTTGCATTTCTCTAATTACTAGAGATGATGAGCACTTTTTCATATATTTGTTAATCACCTGTGTATCATCTTCTGTGAAGTGTTTGCCCAGTTCCTTAGCACATTTATTGATTAGGTTCTTTGCATTTTTGGTATAAAGTTTTGTAAGTTCTTTATAAATTTTGGAGATCAGTGCTCTGTCTGAAGTGTGTGTGGAAAAGATTTTTTTCTCAGTCTGTAGGTTCTCTTTTCACATTATTGATTGCTTCTTTTGCTTAGAAAGACTCTTCACCAAATAGAAGAAATAGTAGGTCCGAATCTTCTTCATATTGACTTAGGACCAGACTTTCTCAACATGACCACCAGAGCATAAGAAATAAAAGGAAGAATCAATAAATGGGATGGAATCAAACTAAAAAGAAAATACATTTTGAAGAAACATAGCAAAAACAACAAATACTAATTCACAAAGAAATGTAAGGAAAAGATGCAGACATTCTTCTGAAAAAGAAGTATGAGGAAAACACAAGTACTGCAAGAAATGCCAAAGAAAATATTTATAGAAAAATGGGAGAACTGTGTGGAGGAGCGGGAGGGAGAGAATAGGAATAGAGAATTGGACTTACATTATATGTACCATGTTACAAAGACTTCCCTGGAATGGAGATTTTGAAATTTTTAATTGGAAATTTCTAGTACATTTAATTCATATATTTAGATATATAATTCAGTTTAGAGCCTTAAATGGTCAACCATCTGTAGATTAGCAAATTTAGTAATCACCCAAAGCTATAAATTGTATTTAGTGTCCAGGATCACAAAATAACTTTTTCTAATTTGCTAGATTTATTGTGCTTCATTAAATTGTTCTTAATTTGTATATTTTATAATTGAATATATACATAGATTCTATTTGTGTGCTACTTGTGCCCACATGTAACAGTAACATGGAAATGACAGATTTTCTCAATAAAGATTTTATATTTACAGTTACATGTAGAAGCTATATGAGTAATAGTAAGTTCATTAAATATTTGTGTGAAAGCTTAAGTAAATGTTATGGTTTGGATCTTGGATGTTCCCCCAAAAGCTTATGTGTTAAAAACCTGATCCCCGATGTAACAATGTTCACAGATGAAAAAATTGTATTATGCAAACTCCAACCTCATCAGTGGATTAATCCATTTCATGGATTAATAATTTGAATGTATTACAGGAGAGTTGCAGGGGGAGCATGGGGATGGAGTAGTCTCTGAAGGCATGCCCTTGGGGATTACGTCTTGTCCCTGGGTCCTCACATTCTCTCCCTGCTTCCCAGTTGCTATGAGCTCAACAACATGCCCTTCCACCATGATATTGTACCTCAGCTCAAGCCCAGTGTAATGGAGTCAGTTGACCATGAACAGAATTGAAGAATGAAAGTCCCAATAAACTTTTCCTTTTTAAGTTATTCTTTTCCGGTGTTTTACTAACAGCAACAAAAAGCTAACTAACACAGAAAACATGTTGGTATAAACTAAAGAATAATTGAAAAGAAAACGATCTTCCTCCTTTCTTCTCCAAAGGAGAATATGTTTTCTAACAGTTGAGACCACTTGTTGTAAATTTTAATGGCCTTAAGTCTGGATACTAGAGGCAGAGATTATCATATTAATATTTTTCATATTTCTTTTTATATTCATAATGAATTAGAAAATATCATTAACATTATGATTCTTTCTGTGGATTTTCTGTGAGTGCCCCTGGGTCTAAGCTTTAATTGTGCACTTTTCCTGAAAGCAGACAATTCATCTTGTTAGCTTTTAATTGTACCATGAAAGCATGATTGTATTTGGTGCATTCTTACTTGACCTTAAAATATTCTATTAAGTGTGCCTAGCAGAATGTCATTCTTTCTGAATTATGTATTTAAATAAACTGGCCTAACAACTTCAGAGCAACAATGCATTCGTGCCCTCTCATCTCTCTGAGGAAAGGAAAACTAAGAGGTAGATTTAATAATTGGCTAAAATATCTTTTCCACATGTCTTAACATATGATTTTAAAACAATTATATGAAAAGAACATTTCATAATAGTCATATTTTTCTAAAAGTCATATCTGAACATTTTAGATGGTTCAGCAAGCAAACTAAGCCATGTTTTTCAGTATTTTAATAAATTACTGGGAATCATGGTGGTCCAAATGTCATCAGATTATTAACCTGTTTACCCACCTGTAGTTCTCAAGCCTTAATTTCTTCAAAGATCAAAACATTTATCTTTTCAATGATTTTTCTAGAAAATTTTGCACAGATTTCTTACTCCATTTGCACCTGTTTTGACCCTTTGAATATTTTCACAAGGCCATCAGAGTCTGGCCTTCTCCCTGTCTCTACTCAGTCCCTGGGGTTGGCTTGATTCCTGCTTTTATCTTCTTCACATGCAATATTCATCCACAACTTTCTACCTATCTTCATTCTGACTGACATTTCCTCCTTTATTCCTTCCTCTTGCTCATAACCTTTTTATTTCTAAAGGTCCAGTCTAAATATTCTATTAGTTTTTTCTTCTGAATTCACTCAAGGGTTCATCCATTTCTCTAAGTCAAAAATGTCTATGGTGAGCCCTTGTCAGCAAATGGACAACAGGTGCTTTCATTCAAGGATTTAATATCCAAGTCATTGCTTCTTAACTAATAGTATCTATTATGGAAGATAAGGAAACATAAGGAAAAATTAAAAAGCAACTGGCAAACGATATGGCAAACATGTTGTATGTTATTAATTATAGAAACTCCCACAAACAAGAAAATAACACCTAGAAAATAAACAGTAAACACTATGCATTAGCAAAGTATAGAACGGGAATTTTGAAATAAATATATTTAAATTCCAAGATAAATATAAAGTGATATATTAAACTTATTGACATATTTACTTTTACCCTTTCGCAATTCTGAAGTGTGATGAAAAGAGATGGACACTGTGATAAAGTAGTGGAAAACACAGAAACTGGAAGAAAACTCCAGAAGAGCAAGCATGCACTCTCCTGTCTCCTCAATGCCATACCTCCTTTACCCCAGAGTAACAGTGAAAATACTCTGAAAGTTACATATACGAAAGTTCAATATAGAATCACTTATGAAACTAAAGATTAAACAGCTTACAGTCATTGTACGATAATAAAAATGAATTCAGGAATATCAGCTTGTGTTACTATTGGGTGGTCATTGAAACCATCTTGAAATGGTCTTAAAGATAACAGGTGCTTTCGAGGATTTGATTTAATCAATTTTTATTGCATTACCTACATGATATTCAGAAGTCAGTAATTTATAATAGTCTGTCCTCCGACTTTGGTATAGATCCAGGGTCCCAAGTGCCTACATCCACCATCCGTGGTGGATGCATGGTGTTTGTGTCAAGCAGCCCAACTGTTCATTGGTTCTGCATCCCCTCTTCTCTCCTTCTCTTTGCCTAGTTCAGGTCTGCTTTGCCTCTTTTCTGGATCCCCATCTGTCTCCAGATTTCTTCAACTAAAATTCACACTCCACTTTGCTGCTTAGTGGAACTATGCAAATGTATTTTAGATTGTGTCACTTTTGGTTTGATACAAAAGCCAAGTTCCTTGACCTCCGGTGACATCTCCCCTCTAATCTGCTCACATCTTTCTAATCCCCATCTCTAACCTCCCATGCTTCTTTAGTAGGCCCTGCCCACATTCCATACACATTGCATTTAGCAATCTGCTTCTGCTGGGAAGATCGTGTCTCCTCTTGCTTGCCTGCTAATTCTTCCTGTTCACCCTTCATGACACAAAATGCAAAGTGAAATATACTGTAAAGGATCTGATTAAAACAAGAAAGTGTGTGTTTCACTTTAAAACATTGTTTTCATCTTAAAATATGTAATTGGACACACAGGTGAGAATTTAGAAATGTCAACCTGACCATATCTAAATTCTTCTTTGTCTTATTTTTGCTAATTCAATCAGCATTTATATGCCAAAAAATAACCATGGTCCACTGATTCTTTTGAATATTGTAGTCAAACTCCTATGAAATAAGACACACGGATTTGAAGTTAAATATACACATATTTGAGTTATTTATTGAGATCCAGAAATTACATAAACAAAGGAACTGACTTTAATATTTAGGCTGTTTGATCTTTAGAGAAAATGCAGGAAAAGGGGCCCATTCATTAAATTATTGAAAAAATAAAAAATAATTCCAAAAATTTCATACAAAATTCATACTTAAAAATAAATAGACAATTTAAGATTGCTGCTAGCACTTTAAAATCTAAATAGAAACTTTGATAATTTAAGGTGAAAGATATACTGGATATCACTGACTTTTGTAATTATTACAAAAAATACTGTAGTATTTTCTAAATTAAAAGTGTTTGAAGCAACATTTATGTATTCAAAACATAAAATTTTTTCAATATTATAATTTATACAAACCTAGATCAGGTTCAGCAAACTATGACAGAAAGATCATTTGGACTTTTGTAAATAAAGTTGCGTTGGAATGTGGCAGCATCCATTCTTTCACCCAGTCTGTGTTCCCTTTCTTGCTGCAAGGACAGTTGAGCCATTGCAACAGAGATGATCCCCAAAGCCTCAATTTTCTTTTCAAAAATGTTTACTGACCTCTGATCTAGTTTTGTTATGTTGCTAAATTCTGATTTCTACTTCAGAAAGAACTTGGAAATCACATTTTGCCTTCTCTGTAAGTCTTCCTCAGCTGCTCTCTTGTGTACTCATGCTTTATTAAGCACCTAATTTAAGAGACTGTGGTGGGGGGAATGGATTGTTCTTGCCAACAGTTTTTTTTTTGTTGTTGTTGTTTTTACTTACTTTTAGTCTTCATTTTTGTTTCCATAGTTCATAAACATTTCATTGGAAATCACTAAGGGTTTCAAGAAGAGTCGACTCACTGATTTTTTTAAGACTGAACAAGCGAGATTTATGTACATTGTCCGCTCCCTCAACACATATCTTCTTACCATGTCACTAATGATAAATTCAGCTGTTGGAATAAAATTACCCTCTAATATACTGATAAGAAAATCTCTGTCTTTGTAAAGGTAATCATACTAACTTTCCTGAGTTGATAATACATTAAAAATATTGATCTTTCTATACCCTGTTTATTTGACTCTAAGTATCTCACTGGGAAGTTTAGTATATTATGAGACAAAATATGCTTTTTAAAAGTTAATTTTAAGATTTATTATAATTAATCTATAAGAGAAGATAAAGATCTACTAGGTACAAAAATCAAAGCCAGAGATAAATTACACGACATTAAAAGGATTAGTTTTCTTTACCACAGACGTTAATATACATTTAAAAATACATATTGTCACTTCATAATCTCTCTAAATGTAGGGCAAGGCTGCCACATATTTGATATGTCTTCCCTGTAGAATGTAGTGCTCCATGATTTCAAGGAATGCGTGCAGTTTACCTAGAGGATAAAGCATCACACAGCAGGCGCCCAAAACATCTATTAAATAGATAATGTCACCTCAGTAGGTTCTCAAGTCTCACGACTTTGTGAGTTAAACGTTCTCGATTTTCAAAAGAGGTCAACGAGCCACAGGAATGTTTGAAGATATACTGCTTATAGAGAAGGAACCAGAATTTTCAAAAAATTAATGCACTCACTGTGTGGTAAGTCTGTCAGTTTATTTTGCTTAATATTTGCAGGCATTTTTCCCTTTTAGGAATAAAGAAATTGAACTTGGTTAGATCACTTATTTTGTAAAAGGAAAAAAAACGTTGTGAATTTGATAAAAAGAATGGGATACACACTCAGTGCAATAGTGCCTCTCATTTCTTGCAATTGTGATAAGAGTGAATTTAGTGCAATAACCAAACATATAGTTCTTTATGGCACTTTTAGTTTTAGAAAGCTTCTTTCAAATATAATACATATCCTGCTATATTTCAGGACTATTAATCAACCTTTTAAAATGCTAAATAATTCATGAATTATTAATTTTGACTGAGTTTCAATTTTATCTAATCTTTCAACACCTTAATTTGAAATCAACTTTATTAAGATGTTGATAGGCTTACTTCTGCATTTTGATCATCACCACCTGTTAATAGCATTAACTACCTGAAGTTCCAAAGTATTGAAATATAGTCATTGCACCTTCACAATACAAAGCAGAATTAGCAAAAAATGGCCCATGGATAAGGCAAGTCCTATACCACTGAATTACATTCTTAACCCAGTTAATAAATAGACAAAAAAACTAAACAGACACTTCTCAAAAGAAGAAACACAAGTAACCAATAAATATGTGAACAAAAATGTTCAACATCTCTAGCAATAAAGGAAATGCAAATCAAAATACATTGAGATTTCATCTCATTCAAGTCATAAAGGCATTATCAAGAACACAAATAATAATAAACATTGAGGAGAATGTGGAGAAAAAGGTACACTTTCATGTTGTTGGGATTGGAAATTAGTGCAACTACTCTGGGAAGCAGTATGGGGGATTCCTCAAAAAACTAGGAATGAAACCACCATATTACCTAGTTATCCCACTCTAAATCAGCATACTGTAGGGAGCAGCCACATCAATATGTACAGCGGCAGGATCACAACAGTCAAGCTACGGAACCAAACTAGATGCCTGTTAATGGATGAATGATGAAGAAATCATGGTTTATGTACCTAATGGAGTGTTGCTTTAACCATGAAGTTGAACAAAATGATGGCACTTTCTGGTAAACTGATGGAACTGGAGACCATCATGCTAAGCAAAATAAACCAGACCCAGAAAGTCAAAGGCTGATGTTTTCTTTGATAAGCAGAAGCTGGGCTAAAATAAGGAGTGGGACACAAAGAAAAGAAAGAAAAAGAGAAAGAGAAAGAAAACTTGAGACAGAGAAAGAGTTCATGAAAATAGAAAAGGAATCCATGGAATAGAAGAAGAGACTTCAGTGTGAGGGAGAAGGGACAAGGAAACTGAAGAGAGGTGGAATGAACCTAACCAGACTTTCCTATGGAACATGTGAATATACCACAGTGAATCTCGACTTCATGTATATCCACAAAGAACTATCTATAAAGAAAAAAGAAAGCAAGATTAAATAAACTGAGAAAAGATCAGTAGAGAGAAGGGAATAAACATAGGGAGGAGGGAAGGAAAAGGGAAGTATTGAGGACTGATTTGGAGATTTAGAGCAAATTATATTCCATGCTTTTGGAATGATGTCAAAATTAACCCAGATATTATGTATAACTAAAATAAAAATTTTAAGAAAAATTGCCCCAAGTGGGATTCTAGTGGTTCTTCATGAAAAAGTACAGAAGATAAATGAAGAAACATTCCAAAATGACCACACTGAAATGATTTGAATGTGGAGGTTGTATCTAGATTTAGTTGATGATTTTCTTTAATTATCTTTTACATCATTTCAGGCATTCTTTTTTTTTAAGGCAAGGCGCGATCTGGAATAACAATCACGAAAAACAGTCCAACATGTTTGCTTGTTCTATATATTTTACTGAGGATTGAATTCACTGAGGTACATCTCCAGCCCCTCATTTTAAATAAATGAACATTTATTTTTTATAAATGTTCATTTATTTAAAATGAATTTATTTTTTATTTATTTTTAATTTATTATCTAATTTAATAATTAAATTAATAATTAATTAATTTAATTAATTAATAATTTAATTTAATTTGATAATTATTTAATTATTTACTTAATTTATTTTTATTTTTATTTTGTGATAGGTTCTCACTAATTTGTTAAATTAATTAATTTGTCACTAATTAATTAATTTAATTAATTAATTAAATTTAATTTAATAATTAATTATTTATTTAATTTATTTTTATTTTTATTTTGTGATAGGTCCTCACTAATTTGTTGAAACTGGTCTCAAAACTGTAATCCTACTGCTTTAGCTTCCAATTCACTGATAAGGTATGCCACCACATTCCAGTATGTATTTTATTTGGAAAAATCTTTTTTTTTTCTTCAAACAGCAAGATATTTGATTATTGCCCTAAATTCACAACTAACAAAGTAAAAGAAGTGAGAGACAATGTTAAACTACGAGTTGACCTTATTTCTCTTTTTTCAAAGGTTTTACTCAACTCTGTGAAGATATACAGTTGGGAATACAATTGACTTCACGTGGCTGGAATAGCAAGGACCATTATGTTCAGTTTTATGACAAGAATTAAAAATTC
Source organism: Glaucomys volans (assembly GCA_020662805.1). Classification (NCBI taxonomy): domain Eukaryota; kingdom Metazoa; phylum Chordata; class Mammalia; order Rodentia; family Sciuridae; genus Glaucomys; species Glaucomys volans. Next base: position 109,728 of record JAJEJO010053927.1, read on the forward strand.
GGCGGGCAGCTACCATCCAGGAGCGCCGGACCCTGCAGCTGCTTCGGAGCCATCAATCTGGGTCTGCGCCAGCCAACAAGTGAGTGCGGGTCCCCAGCAGCGGCTTTGGAGTCACTGGCCGCGGCTCCGGCACCAGTCGGCGGCCTCCCAGGCAGAGACAGAGCATCTCAGGCTACCTGGGGCCTCCCGAGACTTCTGGAGAGGTCTGGCCGGGAGCCTTTGGGATCGCTGACTCTGGCAGGGAGTTGGAGCTGCTCGGCGCAGCTTTGGCGGCTTACCTGGTGGGGAGGGCCCATCTCCAGCTTCCTGGGGCCTCCAGCGGCTTCTGGGGAGGTCCGGCTGGGAACCTCTGGGATCGCTGACTCCAGCGGGGAGTGGGAACTATTCCGCACCAATTTGGCAGCTTCCCTGGCAGAGAGGGCCCATCTCCTGCTTCCTGGGGCCTTCAGCGGCGACTGGAGAGGTTGGCCTGGAGCCCCTGGGATCGCTGACTCCAGCGGGGAGTTGGAACTGTTCTGCCCCGTTTTGGCAGCATCCCTGGCAGAGGGGGCCCATCTCCAGCTACCTGGGGCTTCCAGCGGCGTCTGAGGAGGTCTGGCCGGGAGCCTCTGGGATTGCTGACTCCAGCGGGGAGTGGGAACTATTCCACGCCACTTTGGCAGCTTCCCTGGCAGAGAAGGCCCATCTCTTGCTTCCTGGGGCCTTCAGCGGCGTCTGGAGAGGTCCGGCCGGGAGCCTCTGGGATTGCTGACTCCGGCGGGGAGCTTGGGGCCTTTGGTGGCAGCTTACAGTGTCCCCAGGAGAGAGCAACCACCTGTCACTGCCTGAACCCCCAGTGAGGAGTTCAGGTCAGCCTGGGCTCTCAAGCCCAGTGTCTCCATCACTGAGCACAGATCTGTGACACCACCCCAACTTGATCTAGTGCCCATGTCCACACCCAGGCCCCGAGTCTAATTGTCTATCAACACTAGGCTGCCTCTGCCCAGAAGCATTGATCATTCCCAACCTGAAGGTAGTGGGACAGCACCTTTCTTGGGTCACCGCTTGATCAAGCACCCCTCAAGCAACAGAGGGGAAGATACACGAGCACCATGAGAAAACACGGGAAGAAAGTGTCCCAATTAAACCTAGATGATATATCAAAAGAACCCAAAGACAGCATGGTAGAAGGAATGACAGAAAGGGAGTTCAGAACGTTCATACTTAAAGTGATCCGAGAAGAGAATGATGTGACGAGAGAGCAGATTCAGGCTATGAATAATCAGCTAATAGAGCAATTGCAGGAAGCAAAAAATTACTTCAATAAAGAGATAGAAATTCTGAGAAAAAAACAAACAGAAATTCTTGAAGGAAACAAGGAAATGAAGGAAACAATAAACCAAGTTAAAAACTCAATAGAAAGCATAATTAACAGAATAGATCACTTGGAAGACAGAACCTCAGACAATGAAGACAAAATATTTAATCTTGAAAACAAAGTCAAACAAACAGAGAAGATGGTTAGGAATCATGAACGAACCCTCCAAGAAATATGGGACATCATGAAAAGACCAAATTTAAGAGTAATCGGGATTGAGGAAGGCACAGAGATACAAACCAACGGTATGAACAATCTGTTCAATGAAATAATATCAGAAAATTTCCCAAATATGATGAATGAGAGGGAAAATCAATTACAAGAGGCCTACAGGACACCAAACACACAGAATTTCAATAGATCCACACCAACGCACATTATAATGAAAATACCTAACATACAAAACAAAGATAGAATTTTAAAGGCTGCGAGAGAAAAGCAGCAGATTACCTACAGGGGGAAACCAATACGGATATCAGCAGATTTTTCAGCCCAGACCCTAAAAGCAAGAAGGGCCTGGAACAACATATTTCAAGCTCTGAAAGAAAATGGATGTCAACCAAGAATCTTATACCCAGCAAAACTTACCTTCAGATTTGGTGATGAAATAAAATCCTTCCATGATAAACAAAAGCTTAAAGAATTCACAAAGAGAAAGCCTGCCCTACAGAACATTCTCAACAAAATATTCGAAGAGGAAGAAATGAAAAATAACAATCTTGGTCACCATGGGGAGGAACTACCCTAAAGAAAGAGTCAATCAAAGGAGAAACAAAGTTAAGCTAAAATCCCAAAAAAGCTAAAATGACAGGAAATATAAGTCATATCTCAATAATAACCCTGAATGTAAATGGCCTAAACTCATCAATCAAAAGACAAAGACTTGCAGACTGGATTTAAAAGAAAGACCCAACAATATGCTGCCATCAAGAGACTCATCTCATAGAAAAACATGCCCACAGACTAAAGGTGAAAGGTTGGGAAAAAGCATACCATGCACACGGATTGAGTAAAAAAGCTGGGGTTTCCATTCTCATTTCAGACAAAGCAGACTTCAAACCAAAGATAGTCAGAAGGGATAAAGAAGGACATTTCATACTACTTAAAGGTAGCATAAATCAACAGGAGATAACAATCATAAATATTTATGCACCAAACAATGGTGCATCCATGTATGTCAATCAGATCCTCCTCAATTTCAGGAATCAAATAGACCAAAACACAATAATACTCGGAGACTTTAACACTCCTCTCTCACCGTTGGACAGATCTTCCAAACAAAAATTGAACAAAGAAACTATAGGACTCCATGACACAATCACTAATTTGGACTTAACGGACATATATAGAATATTCCATCCATCAAAAAGCAAATACACTTTCTTCTCAGCAGCTCATGGTTCCTTCTCTAAAATAGACCATATGTTATGCCACAAAGCTACTCTTAACAAATACAAAAACGTAGAGATACTACCTTGTATACTATCAGATCATAATGGAATGTAATTAGACATCAATGAGAAAGTTAGAAACAGAAACTACTCCAAGAAAGACCTGGAGATTAAATAATATGCTATTGAATAATACATGGATAACAGAAGACATTAGGGGGGAAATTAAAAGATTCTTAGAGGTCAACGAGAATAAAGATACAACATATCGAAATCTCTGGGATACTATGAAAGCAGTGCTAAGAGGAAAGTTCATTGCAGAGAGTGCATTTCATAAAAGAATGAAAAGTCAACAAATCAATGACCTCACATTACAGCTCAAAGCCCTAGAAAATGAGGAACAGATCATCACCAAAAGTAGTAGAAGACAGGAAATAATCAAAATCAGAGCTGAAATCAACGAAATTGAAACAAAAGAAACAATTCAAAAAATTGACGAAACAAAAAGTTGGTTCTTGGAAAAAGGGAACAAAATTGATAAACCCTTAGCCACGCTAACAAAGAGAAGGAGAGAGAAACTCAAAATTACTAAAATTCATGATGGAAATGGAAATATTACAACAGACACAATTGAAATACAAAACATAATAAGAAGCTACTTTGAAAATTTATACTCCAACAAAATAGAAAACCTGGAAGACATCAACAGGTTCCTAGAGGCATATGAGCCACCCAAACTGAATCTGGAGGACATACACAACTTAACTAAATCAATTTCAAGCAATGAAATAGAGGAAGTCATCAAAAGCCTAC
>JAJEJO010053928.1:0-53808 GCA_020662805.1 Glaucomys volans
TCATGATTCCTAACCATCTTCTCTGTTTGTTCGACTTTGTTTTCAAGATTAAATATTTTGTCTTCATTGTCTGAGGTTCTGTCTTCCAAGTGATCTGTTCTGTTAATTATGCTTTCTATTGAGTTTTTACCTTGGTTGATTGTTTCCTTCATTTCCTTGTTTCCTTCAAGAATTTCTGTTTTTTTTTTCCTCAGAATTTCTATCTCTTTATTGAAGTGATTTTTTGCTTCCTGCAATTGCTCTATTAGCTGATTATTCATAGCCTGAATCTGCTCTCTCGTCACATCATTCTCTTCTCGGATCACTTTAACTATGAACATTCTGAACTCCCTTTCTGTCATTCCTTCTACCATGCTGTCTTTGGGTTCTCTTGATATATCATCTAGGTTTAATTGGGACACTTTCTTCCCGTGTTTTCTCATGGTGCTCGTGTATCTTCCCCTCTGTTGCTTGAGGGGTGCTTGATCTAGCGGTGACCCAAGAAAGGTGCTGTCCCACTACCTCCAGGTTGGGAATGATCAATGCTTCTGGGTAGAGGCAGCCTAGTGTTGATAGACAATTAGATACAGCAAGGTGGTAGACTCCGGCCCGGGTGTGGGCCTGGGCACTAGATCAAGTTGGGGTGGTGTCACAGAACTGTGCTCAGTGATGGAGACACTGGGCTTGAGAGCCCAGGCTGACCTGAACTCCTCGCTGGGGGTTCAGGTGGTGGCAGGTGGTTGCTCTCTCCTGGGGACACTGTAAGCTGGCGCCAAAGGCTCTAATCTCCCCGCAGGAGTCAGCAATCCCAGAGGCTCCCGGCCGGACCTCCCCAGACTCCCCTGGAGGCCCCAGGAAGGTGGAGATGGGCCCTCCCCGCCAGGGAAGCTGCCAAAACTGCTCGGAGCAGCTCCAACTCCCCGCCGGTGTCAGCGATCCCAAAGGCTCCCGGCCAGACCTCTCCCCAAGTTGCGGGAGGCCCCAGGTAGCCTGAGATGCTTGGTCTCTGCCTGGGAGGCCGACTGCTGGTGCTGGAGCGTAGCCAGTGACTCCAAAGCCGCTGCTGGGGACCCGCACTCACTTGTTGGCTGGCACAGACCCAGGTCGGTGGCCCTGAAGCAGCTGCAGGGTCCGGCCCTCCCGGATGGTAGCTGCCCGTGGCAGGGCCAAGCCCAGCCCGGCTGAGTTGGTTCTGGAGCGGCACCTGGGGACCCCTTATATGTGCTTTGAATATAAAATCTTGTTGAGAGCCATATTCCTGCTGTTTGAATCCCGAGCAAGTAGGAATCTGCGGAGCAAGTAGGAATGCAGCCTTCCTCTAGCCCACCATCTTGAATCTCCCCTGGTGATTTTAAATAATGCTCTTATGCACTTGAGTGTGCAAATATCTCTTTGGGACCTTGCTTGTAATTATTTATTTATACCTAGGAATGAAATTGCTAGATCGTATGGTAATTATATGCTGAATTTTAAAAAGAAGATGCCTTAATATTTTTCATAGTGGTCATAATTTTCATTCCTTCCTAAAATGTACAAGGGTTCCTGTCTCCAAATTGTAGCCAACACTTACTTTTTCCCCCAATATGACCTTTTTCCATATTTGAAAAAATTTTTTTGTGGTGTAAATGGACAGAATGCATTTATTTTATTTGATTATCTTTATGTGATGCTAAGGATCAAATCCAGTGCCTCCCACATGATAGGCAAGTGCTCTGCCACTGAGCTACAGCCCCAAACCTCAGTATTTTTAATTGGTGCCTTATAGTTGTACATAATAGCATGATTAGTTGTTACATATTCGTACATGCACACAATCTAACAATATAATTTGGCCAATATCATTCCCCAGTATTTCTCCTTTACCTCCTCTCTGCCCATACTCTGGTTCCATTCCTCTACTCTACTGGTTTCCCTTTAATTTTCATGAGACCCATCCCTAGCCTTTCTTTTCCTTTTTCCTCTCTAGCTTCCATATTATTAGAGAAAACATAAGAACATTCTGAGATCTGCTTATTTCACTAATGAAATGGTCTCAAATTCCATCTATTTTCCTGCAAATGATGTAATTTCATTTTTGCTTTAGGGCTGAATAAAATATGTACCACATTTTCTTCATCCAAATATCTGTGAATGGACACCTAGGCCGATTCCATAGTTTGACTATTGTGAATTATGTTGCTATTGATATGGATATGCATGTATCACAACAGTATGATGAGTTTAATTCTATAGGATAAATACCAAAAAGTGGTATAGCTGGGTCCTATGGTGGTTCCATTCCTAGTTTCTTGAGAAATCTCCATACTGCTTTCCAGAGTGGTTGTACTGATTTGCTGTTGCACTAAGAAGATAAGAGGGCACCTTTCCCCCCACATCCTTGCCAACATTTATAATTATTCATGTTCTTGATTGTTGTCATTCTGACTGGAGAGAGAGATAAAATTTGATGTAGTTTTGAGTTGCATTAACCTGATTGCTAAAGATGCTGTACATTTTTTCATATATTTCTTGGCTGTTTGTGTTTCTTCCTTTGAGAAGTTTTTTTGACCTATTTATTGGCTAGGCTGTTTGTTTCTTTTGGCATTGAGTTTTTTGAGTTCTTTATATATTCTGGATATTAATCCCCAGTCAGAGGAGTAGCTGGCAAAGATTTTCCCCCATTTCATAGGCTGTCTTTACTGTATTAATTGTTTCCTTTGCTGTGCACCTTTTTAATCTGATGGCACCCCACTTATTAATTCTTAGTTTTATTTCTTGAACTTTAGAATCAAAACAGAATTAAATATAACAAAAATCTAAATGGCAGCATATGACAAACCGATATCCATAATAACACTGAATATAAATGATCTCAATTCCCCAAATTAAAAGACATAGAGTAGCAGAATGCATCAAAAAACAAGATCCAACTATATGATATTTTCAAGAGACTTATCTCATAGGCAAAAACATTCACATGCTGATGGTAAAAGAATGGAAAAAAATATCCCATGAAAATGGATGTCAAAAACAAACCAGAGTAGCTATCCTCATATATGACAAAGTTGATTTCAAGCAAAAATTAATCAGAGAAAGAAGATCATTACTTCCTGGTAAAGGGAATAATCCAACAAGAATATTTAACAATAGTAAATTATTTGAATTCTTGATGACTGTCATTCTCACTGGAGTGAGATGAAATCTCAGTACAGTTTTGATTTCCATTTCTCTAATTGCTAATGATTTTGACCATTTTTCATATATTGACCATTTGTGTATCTTTGTTTGAGAAGTGTCTGTTTAATTCATTTACTTCTTTAATTTTTTTATTGTTCTAGATATAGTCTAGATATTAATCTTCTGTCAGTAGGGTAGCTAGTAAAAACTTTCTCTCATTCATTGGTTCTCTCATCACCTTCTTAATTGTTTCCTTTGCTATAATTTGATGAGCTCTGTAATTTGATGCCATACAATTTATTAAATTTGGCATTATTTCCTGAGCTTTAGGGGTCCTATTGAGAAAGTCATTGCCTGTGACTATATGTTGGAATGTTGACCCAGTGTTTTCTTCTAGGAGTTGTGTAATTCCTGGTCTAATTCCTAGGTCTTCAATTCATTTTGAGTTGACATTTGTGCAAGGTGAGAGACAAAGGTCTAATCTCATTATTTACATATGGATAACCAGTTTTCTCAGCACCATGTGTTTAAAAGGTTGTCTTTTCTCCAATATATATATATATATATTTGATAACTTTTTCAAGGATCACATGACTGTAAATGTGTGGGTTTATCTCCGAGTCTTCTCTTCTGTATCATTGGTTGATGTGATTGTTTTCATGCCAGTATTATGCAGTTTTTATTACTATAATTCTGTAGTATAATTTGAAGTCAGGTATTGTGATGTCTCCAGCATTTAAAAAAAATTTTGTTTTAGTTGTAGATGAACACAATACCTCTATTTATTTGTTTTTATGTGGAACTGAGAATCATACCCAGTGCCTCACATGTGCAAGGTGAATGCTCTACCACTGAGCCACCACCCCAGCTCTCCAGCATTTCTTTTTTAGCTAAGAATTGCTTTGGCTATTCTTAACTCTTCCAAATGAAATTTAGAACTATTTTTTCTTGTTTTGTGAAGAATTAAATTGGTATTTTGATGGAGATTGCATTGAATTTGTATATAACCATTTTAACAACATTAATTCTGACTATCTATGAATATGGGAAGTGTTTCCATCTTCTTGTGAAATCATCCTCAATTTCTTTCATCAATGTTTCATTGTAGAGGTCTTTTACCTTCTTGGTTAGATTTATTCATAGATATTTCATTTTTCTGAGACTTGTGAATGGTATTGTTTCCCTGATTGCTTTCTCAGCAGATTCATTATTGGTATATAAGAAAGTGATTGATTTTTGTATGTTGGTTTTAAAAGCCACTATTTTGCTGCATATATTTACTAGGTCTAGCAATCTTTTGGTGGAGCTTTCTGGATCTTCTAGGTATAGAATCATGTCATCTGCAAACGGATAATTTGACTTCTTCCTTTCCTATTTTTACCATTTAATTTCTTTCTCTTGCTTAGTTGCTTTGTCGAGAATTTCAAATCCTATAATAAGTAAGAATGATGAGACTGGACACCCTTGTCTTGTTTCAGATTCTAAAGAAAATGTTTTCAGTTCTCTTGATTCACTATGTTGCTGGTTTTGAGTTTTTCATATATAATCCTTATGATGAGGTAGGTTCAGTCTATCCCTAGTTTCCTCATTGTTGTTGTTGTGAATGGTACTGAATTTTGCCAAAGTCTCTCTCTGTACCTATTAAGATGGCTAAGTGATTTTTGTCCTAAATCTGTTTACATGATGAGTTACATTTATTGATTTGCTTATGTTAAACTATCTTTGCAATTGTGGGATAAAACCACCTTCTCATGTTGTATAATCTTCTTAATATGTTGTTGAATATAATTTGCTAATATTTTATAAAGTATTTTTGCATGTAAATTCATTAGGGATATTGGTCTATAATTTTCTTGCCTTGATGTATCCTTAACCAGTTTTCATTCTGAGTGTGATACTAGCTTCATTGAATGAGTTTGGAAGTGTTCCATACTTTTCTATTACATGAAATAATTTGAGGACCATTGGCATTAGTTCTTCTTTAAAGGTCTAATAGAATTCAGCTGAGAATCCATCTGGTACTGGAAGTCTTTTTATTATTGATCTGTTTTGGTTTTCTATGTCATCTCTATTCAATTTGGCAGGTCTTATGTATCTATAAATGTATTCATTTCTTCTATACATTTATTTGCATCTTCAATTTCTTTCAGCAACATTTTGTAGTTTTCAGTGTATAGTCTTTCACCTGTTTGATTAGGTTTATTCCTAAGTATTTTGATTTTGGATTCTATTACAAATGGAGCTCTTATTTTCATTTTCTTTTCAGATTGTTCGTTGCTGCTCTAGATAACAAGTCACTTTTGCATGCAGATTTTGTACCTTGAAACTTTGCTGGATTTGTTTATTATTTTTAATAATTTAGGATCTTTAAGGCTTTCCTTTTATTAGGTCATATATTCTGCTACCAGAGATAATTTTACATCTTTCTTTCTGATTTAAATACCTTTTCTTTCCTTAGCTTACTTAATTGTTCTGGCTAGGAGTTCTAGCTTTATATTAAATACAAGTGAATAAAAAGGCCACCTTTGCCTTTTTCTGATCATGGAGAAAATGTCAGTCTTTTACCATTTAGTATATTTTACCCTTAAAGATAGTAATCATTTTGCACTTGGCCTTATGATGAAAGAGAACCTTCTCTGAAGTCAAATGGTCTTACTCTTGAGATAATTGAGTGATATTGTGATTTGCCTGGCAAGACACTTGTTTTCTTCAATTTCATCTAGTCATTAAGCAGTTGAAGAGAGGCCCATAAATCAGGAACTAAATGTAATAGTTAATGACATTGACAATGAGAGGTGGCCAGAGTCTCCTGACTTTTGAGTTGGTGCTGCCTCAGTAACTCTTGACTGCCCCTTTGGGTCTGAGTTGGTTGCAATCTTCAATTGAACTTTATTGTCTTAGTGAATATGCTGTCCAAGTTTTTTTTTTTTCCTAAATTTTAGTATTCACTGAAATCTCACTTTCCTTTTGAAGTCAAAATTCTTTCTCTCTCACACGCAGACAGTCAAGTATTTATGCATTACATAAAGCAAATTAGGTTCTTGTGAGAAGAACATCAGCAAAATACTCTTTAGTAAAATTAAGTATTTGAAAGAAAAATGGTGTTTTCATGCACTAGGATGTTTTGGGCAAGGAAAAAATTAACAACCATCACAAATTACATTTATTTAGCACCTATGCATAACCAGCACTAGGGTTCTCTACCACAGGATGGTTTGATTTTTCTCCTGAATGTAGACATATTTAAATGTCAGATAAAATCCCTCAACAGCTCCTTTTGACAACTGGGGTCATCTTTAGGCCTTTCATTCAGAATCTTCTTCTGGAGGAAAACAATGGCAGTGGGAGAGACTTCTCTTTGATAGATTTCAAATTTATTATGAGTTGAGAATCATAAAACAAGAAGCTGTTGGAGGAACAGAGCTGAAAGGCTGAGGTTTATTAGCTAACTTGATCATACTGTGAGGGACAAGCGGCGTTTTGGATTTCCAAGATACCCACATTACTTTGCCCCAAACACATACTCTGTATTTTATATTCGGTAGTAAAATATGTGAGCAGTGTGCTGAGGAAGGCACACAATTTCCTGTCCATCTGTGTTATGCCACCAATCTTCACCCATAAGCTCAGAGCATGTCACCCTTAAAGATGAATAGTTCTTCATTTGAGGAAGGCTGCTCCAGAACTGTGGCATGTGGTTATTTGAATAAGAGCAGAGTGATAAAATTGTAATTGGGTAAAGGGGCTTAGGAATCAGTTTTATGGTCTCCAGAGGTAGAAAACAGAAGAGAACTCTCTGGGATTCCCAAGTAATTTTAACCAACAGTCTATTTAATGTGTCGAGCCATCAGAATTGCCTATGAATCACCCAGTCATCTTTATTTTATAGACACTTTGCTTCTAGTAGGGAGACTTTATGTATTCTACCATTATGTGCCCTAAGTTTCTACCATTTCCAGGAGGAAAGGAGAATGTTGCACTTCTTCAACTATTGGAGAGAGTTGGCCCCAAGGAGCTTGTGGTTACATTCATATAATAATGGAGCTTGGTGGATTTATGGTAAAACCAAAGAGTCGAGAAAATATCATACTGGGATTATAAAGCATGGTTTTGAATAAAGGCCACCTACTTTTCTTAGGTTTTAGGAATTGCCTTTACTAATATATCAGATTTGTTCTTGCATTTTTTTTTAACTCATTCTTGCCCTTTCACACTCCTAAAGCCATTGGTCTCTCTTGGGTGCAGTTAGTAGCCACTAGGAATTGTGCACTGTAGTTTACCAAAGATGAACACTCAGAACTGGGGTGGAGTGGACTGCTCTTTCCCTTGTGCATCAGCCTCTTCTGAACCAGCTCACTGAGTTGAAACTGAAGGGTGAAGTCACTCTCAGAAGGGGCTTATAAAAATATTACAACCTACAGCTTGTTACCAGCAACAACCTATAGTGTAAAACATTTAGTGGTTGTGGTTTCAGCTACTTGGAACTTTTTATTGTCTGATAAAAGTGAAGCCTCTTCAATAATGGGACTTTCATAAGAGTCCTTCACAGATGCATATCTACCTGTTAATTAACTCTTTTCCTCAAGTCCTCAGTTCTCCATGGGCAACATCCTTTTCAAGTCACTCAAACACCACCCCTCTCTACAAAAATTCACCTGCACACAGGTGGGGCTTATGAGCTGTCCTCTGAGTCTTCATGTTAAGTATAGCCCAAGATTCTGCTCAAATAAACCTTGGGCTCTGCTCTAAATACTGTCAGAGGCTCTGGGTGAAGACTGGGACCCTTCCAGGAGTGTTGGTACAAGTGGGTTCTCAGATTCTTTTTGTATCTTCCTATCAGTTGCTTTTGGGGTAGTGGGAGGGGGGTCTGTTATCTTCCTAAAGTCCCTGGCAAATAGCTGTCGCTGGGAACATTACCCTTCCTTGATAGGTATACACAGCTTATTCCTGTATTCTTGAAAGAACATGTTTCCTACTAGGAGGATTGCAACACTGTCTTCCAGGACAACACATTTCATTGCTCTAAGCAGGACAGTGGGCTTGTTTCTGGCCCGGTTGAAGTCTGGTGGCACTGTCAAAAATCTCATCCTCTCTCACTAGACCTTTTTTGTTTCTGGAGGCATGGCTCCATCTCCTATTAGCCTAGTTGGATTCAGTGTCTCCCTCTGGAGAAGGTGTTTGTCAGTAACATCTGCTGCTTGGAGTCTTGTTCTTCTTAATAACTGAAATTCCTGCCAAGTACTCATTGTGTTAATTCTCTATTGGAGGCATTTTTTAAATGATCATTTTAAAAAGTTTTAATGCTTTCTAGAATTATAGAGAATCTCTGAGACAACATCTTGTCCTGCAAGGAAGATGGGATTCTGGTCTTCTTAACCTTAACTAAAAAACTCAAAAGAAATGTTTGGGTGGCCTCTTATCAACTTGGTGAAAGTCACCTATATGGGCCTGAAGGGAAGAAGCTGTGGCACAGCAGTGACCAACCTGTTCATGCTTCAGTGATTTAAAAATAAGTTCATTGTTTTCACTGACCTTTCTGTGAGTGACAAGGGACTCCTTCCCACAAGTAACCTGGCTCTGGAACAGAGGTTAATTCGCTTAAACTTGCCTTCTCCTACCACCTCAGCACCTCTACCAACACCTCTAGGGATACACCTCCTGACCCATCTTCTTCAACAGCCTAAAATGAGCCTCTACTAATAGATAAGATGTAGACATGGGAACGTTTCCTCTCACTGTCTGCTGAAGTTGAGGCCTGATTACTCCACACATTCCAAGATGAGACCCTGAATGTGGAGTTGGTCTTTATACGTTCATCTGTTTACAACTATAAATTAACACTGTAGAGGCTGAAAGTGGTTGAAGATTGCAGAATTTTAGTTCTCTGTGCTTCCCTTGTGCAAGTCTAATTAGAAGGGCTTTGAGCAGATCATTTGAAGAGCTTGAGCATGCATTGGAGGGGAGCAGATGATTGTCTATTGTCTGAGAGCTCGAAAGTGTAAAGTAGATTTTGACCACAGTGCAGAATCTATTTGGGAATACACTATAGTCCCACCAATCATGGGTTATAGAGGTGTGAGTCCCAAGGCCTAGGGGTGCTCAGGGAGGGAGAGCCAGTCTGCCAGGGACCTAGAGTCATTGAGCAAGGACTCTTCCAAGATGGCTTCCTAGGGGGAAATGGAACCCTTAAAAGGAGAGTGCGAAGAGGATTGCAGAGAACCAGGAGCCTAAAAAGAGGTAAGTAGGGCCATTTGGGGAGCACCCTGGTAAGGCAGGTAAGAGGTCCAAAACAATGAGAGCTCTGCACAAAACGTAGAGTTGCCTAGAGGAAGGACACTTCAACACCACAGGCACACAAATATGACTCCAGATAGATTCTAATTGGGAAGATGTTATCTACACTCTTATCCCTTTCCCCTCTTCTCCCCATGTCAGCTCTGGAGGAATTTTTAGACACTTCAGTTCAAAGGCACCTCAAACCCCTTCCATTGCTTCCTGCTGACAACAGTCTTCAGATCAACTTGAAAGAAAGTCTGAAGTTTTAATATGGCATGGGTCAGGAAATATTATGGATTAAATTGTTAATGATTTAGGGGTCAAATTTAGGTACATTTATTTTTAGAGTATAGGCATATAGGTTGCAGAATCTACCCTGATTTTCATCCAGGGGAAGGCTTATGGATTGAGATAATCATGAGTAAACAGGATAAAGGACTATCTGTTGTATTATAAGCCTAACTTGTTCAAAGTTTTAATTGTGTAAGTAAAACTGTGCTTTTTGTTCAACTGCAGCTCTGAGATCCATCACCCAGCCCTGCCCTCTCCATGCTATGACTGTCTTATTCTAAACTCCTCCAAAGTGTAAAGACCAGATAGCAATAGGCACCTTCCAATATTCTTCATAGTTACAGGCTAAGTGTCTAAAAGGAAGAGTGCTTTGATCCCAAACCTATGAAGTGACAGCAAATACTGGTGCTGCTATTTTGGTTATTGCCAAGATGTCCTGCTTGACTTCATCTTCCATCTCCACTGTTAAGCACTTACTCTGGTCTGGAGAGACTCTTTTTTGAGTCTTTCAGTATTTGACCTTGTTGATTCTATTCACCTAAACCTTCACTCTATCCCATTACTCATAGGCTGAAGATCGTCTGATCATTACCCACTTTTCTTCTGAGCTCCTAAGAATCACCACATTGAGGAATGATAAGGAACCTTTCTTAACTTCCAACTTGAGTTGTGACCCATTGCTACTCCTTGGACCACTGGTCGCTGGCATTTGACAGATCATGATGTAGGATTGCTCTGCTGCTTAAAGAGGACATTCTCTTGGCCTTGTTGAATGTACCAACCATAGAACTTATTCTACCATAGGAGAAGTTGCCAATGTTTCTAAAGTCATAAGATAAATTTTTGTAGAAAATTTAGTCCAAACAATTTAATGGGGTTAGTACACATTTAGCCAAACCTGTCATATACCATTTCTATTGAGAGTTGAGGAAGAATTTTTTTAATGTTCTTTTTTTTTTTGAGGAAGAATTTTAAAATGGACTTGATCTTGAAGCTGAATGTAAGGTTTAATTGTTAAATAGATTCTACTTCCTGATGATTAAGTGGCTGTTCCTTTTTAAATGGCTAATATGCTTCAGACACTGCTAGGACTTTGCATATATTGTCTTTCAGCTACTTCAATAGCAGGTTTTTGTGGTCTATGTTTTACAGATGAGGAAACACATGTGTCTATCTCACCCATGCCTCCCACTCCATGGCATTGGATTCTTGAAAGTTAAGCAATAGCATATTTTTTTCATTAAAAGTGATCTAATTCTATTTAAAGCAGTAGTTCTCAACCAGGAGTGATGAGTGATTTTTGCCTGTCATGGGACATTTGGCAATGTCTCTAAATGTGATTTTCATGACATTAGGGAGGGTGCTCCTGGCACCTAGCAGGTGGAGGCCAGGCATGCTATGAAAGAGTGGATAATGCACAGGACAACCCCACACCGAAGAAATGTGCAACCCCATATGTTAGTAGAGCTGAAGTAGAGCAACTGACTGAAAGCAATTTTTAAAAGCACATTACCTGACAAAATAGGCAATTGGAATTGGTAGTTTTAGCTAAATAAGTTTCTAGGTCAGTCTTGATTGGGATGGGATTTTATAAGTGAAAATGTAAAATTAATTTCATTCTGTAATATCCCAGTCCCAAGATATGTTACAGATTCAAAAACGTTGGTATACATTGGTATGTCTGAGTAGGGAAACTCATCCAGGAGCCCTCCTGTCTGGAAGGGACCTAGGTAAGGTCCCTTCATTTCAAGTCAGCTTGTTTCCTTCTAGCTTATTCAGAATGGTGGTGAATGGTCTTTTGTGAGGAGCTTGGCAGATTGCAAAGGAGAGTGACCAAGTTCATTACTAGCTGCAGCTGTTATCAGGGCCCTGGCAATACTTTCCAAAGGTTCTACCTCTTTGCCTTCCTTAATGACTTTTAGAATCCAAAACAAACCTTATAGAGGAGTACTGAAAAGCTAGGTGAATAGCTTATTTCATTTATTTTCATAGGAAGAAAGTCATACAAGTTTTCTCACTGGAACAAATTATCCACTTATTGAATCAAGAAAGTATAACATTACTTACAAACTGTTCTCCACTGGTACTCATAGCCGAGGAAAGGTTGTTCTGGCATAATGTAATGGCATCCCAGATATTATAGCATTAATTCAAGTAACCAGACAGCAAGGAAGAAGAAAACCCAGCAGGCCCTGAGCAGCAGTAATGTTCTGCTCCTGGAGCTGATTAGCTATTGAAAATACAAAACAGCAGAGGAACCCAGAGACCAGAATGTGAAAGCAAATATTATAATAATTTGGGAAAAGAGCTTGGAGAGAGAGAGAGGTAGTCACCTATTGGCCATCTTAATTCTTGACTTCTAAAGTGAATTGCACGTGGGAAGAAACATTTCCGTGTAATCTAATAAAGTGAGTCCAAGTATAATTCTTAATGACACTGTCCAAACTGCATTCATATTGCTGCAGCTGCCCTGAGAAGTAGATATGAATGCAAACATCTGTGCATACCCCATGCATTTGTGCACAGCATGCTCGGGTCGTAAAGATCCTCATAAAACAAAGCAGCCAGGCTATTACTCAGGCTTATTTTATAATGTTGTCTGGGTTTGAAAATGCATAGAAGGTTATTATGTACTCATAAATTCAGGCCAATTAGGCAGAGAAACATTCCCAGCATAATGCCACATGTTCTTGCATTCCATCCCCTCCTCTAGGTGCTTTTCTGTGGGAAGAGGAAGTCTCAGCAGAGCTTTACACACAACGTGTTTTCCTGGCAAGGAGAGCTGCACATTTGTAGGATTCTGGCTGCTTTTAATCTACTCTTTCATGGGGATGGTGTCCATTAGCTCCTAGGCTTGCTGTGTTTCAATGGATTGGAAATGATACAATCACATTTTTGGGAGAAGGGTTATGGAGACAGCATTAAGAATGAGCAGTTTGTGGGAGCAGATTACTCAAATGTAGAAATAATAGATGTTAGAATAAATGTGGATATTCCATTGTCCGAGAATATTATGTTCTCTAATAGAAGAGAAATGTTTAAAACTCATTTTAAGGAAATATTAGTTTTTGGGGAAATTAGTCAACATTTTCCACCAACTGTTTAATTATTAAGATAACGTGCTGTGCCAAGAGCTATGCAAGATGCCCAGGACACAAACTTAAGATACCATTTTGTAGGATTTCAACTAAACTGGGGTGAAAATAAACTTACAAGTATTTTGATGCAAGATGATACGTGTAACTAATTAAGTTTAGGAAGAAGAGAAGGCAATTAGAGAAGAATTTAGAAATTTATTTAGATAATCTTGTTAGCTGATTCAGGTTGAGGGCACTCTTCAGGGAAGCCTATTAGCTTCCAACATGGGGAATCAGATGGGTAGTGTGCTAGGAACCCAGATAGTGGCAGGAAAAAGCATCAAAGTCCTGAAGAATAGTTTTAAGGGGAAATTAAGAGTTACATTTTTAAGACACTGAATTTAAAATTTCTGAATACTTGGGTAGAAATTTCCAGTAAACAGAAAGAAGTGTGGGTAGGGATATTAGGAAAGAGTTTTGAACTGGAAAAATTGATTCAGGATACTTTTAGGTTAAGAAAGGCTACCATATTTAAATTTTTTTTTCTTTTAATGGGAGTTGAGAAGGCTTCTGGTTTTATATTGTTTCCCTACTGGACCATAAGCTTCTTGAAAAGCACCATGTCAGATACTTTTAATTATGATCTTAAAAAGATCTGTGGTTAGGACTCAATTTGATGAATGGGTGGATTCCATGGTATATGAGTTAAATATCAGTAAAGGTTTTATAAAGAAAGTAAAATAAAAAACATCAATTGTTGCAATATTTTTCCTCCAAAGCATTTCCTGAAGGAAGAGAAGAAAAAAAGAAGGAGGGAAAAGGAGAAGAAAAACTACTTCACCAGTTGTATCCATAGAATGAGTGAGCTGAAAGCACCTGTTGGTTAATCTTAGGTGTCAACTAGACTGGGCCTGTGTGTGCCCAGATCAATCATTATTCTGGGTGTGTCCATGAGGGTATTTCCGGATGAGATTCACATTTGTGTCTGTGGGCTGTGTAGATTGCCCTCTCCATTGTGGATTAGCATCATCTAATCCAGGGAAAGCCTGAGGAGAACAAAAGGCAGAGGCAGAAGGAAATCACATCCTTTTGCTCTGTTTTACTTTCTCTTCTTGCCCTCAGACTAGAATTGACACTACCAGCTCCTCTGATTTTCAGGTCTTGAACTCAGACTGAATTACACCAACTTTCCTGGGCCTCCAACTCTCACTGCAGTTTATAAGACCTAACCTCCACACTTGTGTGATTCCTTATAATCCTCTGTGTGTGTGCACGCACACACACACACGTGTGTTTGATAGTATATACACAATGTGTTGTTCAACTTTATATCCTATCACCAAATTACCTAATAAGAACAACTCAGAGGAGGGAAGATTTATTTTGGCTCACAGTTTCAGAGGATTAAGTCCATGGTTGGCTGGCCCCAAGGCAGCAACATCATGGTGGAAGGACATGGCAGGGGAAAACTCAGCTCATGGCAGGATGCAAAAAGAGAGCAAGGAAGGGGCTGGGAGAGGATACACCCTTCTAGGGTACACCCCCCAGTGATCTCCTTTCAGCCAGGTCCTAACTCCCATTAGTACATCCAACTATCCATCAAGTAATGTGTTAACTAACTGATGAAGTCAGGTCCCTCATGATCCAATCTGCCGAGAAGTTCCACCTCTGAACCTTGTTGCACTGGAGACCATGCTTTCAACACATGAGCTTTTGGAAGACATTCCATCCAAATCATAACACACACACACAGACATACAAACACACAAATTGGTTTGTTTCTCTGAAGAACTCTGACTAGTACAGTATCTAGGAGATGATTTGATTGATTCTCTCCTGTTGCTGATGAGAAGATATGCCAGAAGAATAAAAGGGTGCTATTCACAGTCATTCAGTTTTAACATCCAAGACTGTTTCCATTGTTCTCTTTTTTTGTTGCTTTGCTTTTGTTTTAAGCACATAGTAAAAGTGAAACAGAACACAGGCATGACCCTTCACAGAGACAAGGCTCAGAACAGAAAATGAGGAGGAGTGGGTTTGGCCTAGGTCATGAAGAATCATATATTTAGAGATGCTGATTTTCTCCATTTCTATATTTAATAAAACTCTGAGTTCTGACAGCAAGTTCTCAACAAGTCTATTTAGTGTTTGTCAAAAACTTAAGGCACTTAACTAATTAGACATTCCTATCTTTTTGTGTTTGACATTTTCATCAATTAGAAACTTTGCAGGCTAAATTATCGAGTTTGAAATAAAAATCTTACATGATTAAGCATTTAAAAATGAATATTAATGCCTTTCAAATAGAGAGCCAGCCATATGGAACAGAGAGCATAGCTTTAAAGTGGACCAATTAACAATTGAGGGGTTTGAGAGCAACTTGCTTATCAAGCCTAAAGTGAAATAAAAAACTTTTTAAGTGGGTGAGTTGTCAAATGGAGGTGCCCGTGTCCTTAACATATGCCACAAGGATTTGATTTCCATTTTCCACACAAAAGCACATGCCCTGTCTTAAAATTTGAGTAGCTTTGTGTGCAATCCACTGTGGCTACATGGCTTGTAACATTCTTTTTTTTTTTTTTTTTGGTACCTGGGTAGCTTAACCACTGATCTCCAACCCCAGCCCAATATAACTGTTTTAGATGGAGGTTGTATCCTTGGCAACTTAGAAGGGCATGGATGTTAAGAAGTGCAGTGTTCAACTCCAGGTCGGGGGAGCACTTAAGAACTAACAGAAAATGTCTTCTTCCTTTCACCAAAGTGCAACCGTTTCCATCGTTCCCATTTATCTATAATTTGCCCTTTTTCTGAGTATATATTAAGGGAAACGTGATCACAGAAGAATAATTCAGGGACTGTTCTTAGCTTAGAATCCTTCCTAGAGGTATTTTTAGTCACAGTGCTTGGCAGTAGTTGCTTAATCAATATCCAATAACTAAATGAATCAGTGGTAGAGGTTCTCACGTGCTGCTTTGGTAAATAAATGTGTATGTAAATGGAGGTTTTCCTCTTTTTTTCCAGTTAAAATACTTAGGCCATTCTATTTTAGCATTTGTATGGTCTGTAGTGCCTGAAAAAGATTTTATGGGTCATTTGTTAGCTCCTGCGGCAATTGGCGGGTAAATCAGTCTGTTGCTAAGGGGACAGCAGTGCCTAGCTGTGTATTTGACTCCAAAGTGTTTCATGTATTTTACAAACCTGTACCTTTGAAAGACAAGGCAAATTTTTGCTCCACTGGATATAAAACAACATCTCAATCTTCACAATCAGAAAAAAAGTTTTTTATAATATCACACAAGATACAAAATTTTGGAATGTCTGTGTCTATTGGGGGATTGAATTTTAGGTTTGGACTTCAATCTGGAAGTTATTCTCACAACCAAAATGAGAGGAGCTTGGAAAATGGATCAGTGTAAACCAAATAATGAATGCAGACATGTGTACAGCAGGTGAGGTCTGGCTATAGAAGAGAGTTCCTGACTCTAGTGGAAACATCTTCAGAAAGCAAAGATGGTATCAGTATGGAGGCTCATGAAAACCCTAATCACTCCCTTTCAAGAAGAATAGAAAGACAGGTCGATGAGAGGGCCGGGTGCTACAATCCAAACCAGAATCTGCTAATGCACTGAAAGTCAAGGAGAGGCCCCTCCCTAACAAGAAACTACAGAGAAACATTTTTGCAATAGGTGCCAAACTGTCTTTTTCCTGATGAAATTAAAGACTAAGCACAGCTTTGTACACGTGCAGCGACTTACATTGCACACACAACGACATGGGTGAGCCTAAAATCAGTAGCACCTAGAAGAGGAGAAATATGGATGAAACAAAATTCTTTCCCTTAAACTACCATTTCACCCTTTTTGGTGAAGAACTGCAAATTAGTGTGTACTTGAAGTTTGTTTTATACAAATATGCTTAAATTAACTGCATCATAACTTAGTGTTCTGGCGTGGGAGTCATTCCCAATCTGCTGAGAGACAAGCTGTCTATAAATTTCCAAGTTAAAGAACCATTGCCAGTATTGCTATAGACACAGATCTGAACTGGGCAGAGTCCTGGATTTGCACCCAAGGTATCAGGCAAAAGTGTGCAGCTATATAGGCAGCATGCCTGGCTCCGAGTGTTACATTAAGACCCTGTGCTGCAAATACATCATTTTACTTAAAAACAAGCCAAAGTGCCTGTTCTATTAATGATATCAGTAATACCATCTTAATACAAAAAGCTTACAATGCTGGACCTAAGGCTGCATTCAGGCCTCAAAAACATCACAATTTCATCTAGGTTGCACAGTGATATTGCAACCAGATCAAGATTCGAATTCAGAGCCTTGAAAAATCCCTCTACCAGGCTGGTCTTTCTATGGATATTCTTGTGCTCTATATATTATGCTCTTTCCTCATTAGGTAGTTTCTTCACCTGTCACTGTATCAGACCTAAGTGAACTGTGAGGTTTCCTTGACTCTCTACAGTCTGTACTACCTTGGCTTTCTGAAGACATTTTCACTCTATGCAGGTATTCTGTCCATAGGTGCTCCCACCTGTTCTGTGCATCTCCATGTGCGTGGCTTGATTTATATCGATCTTGTGACCAGCAATGCCTTCTTGCTTATCTCTATCATATAGACAACGGTCTCCTTGCTTTTAAGGGACTTGTGTGCACATCGATTTCCCCCTTTTCTGTTTCTATGACATGAATTTTGAACTCACGTATTTTATCACATAACTGACACTAGCTTTCATAGTTTTCTCCTTTGATATTTGTTAGTCTTATCCTTCCTTCCCTTTGTCTTTTTCTTTTCTCCTTTGCAGTCCTGGGGATTGAACCCAGGACCTCACTTACGCTAGGCCAGTTCTTCACCACTGAGCCACATTCCCCAGTCCTTAGTTTTATCTTTTAAATTAGAATTGTATTTCTTGATATCGTGGACTTTCTGGGAACTTCATGACACCCAGTTCAGAGATAAACAATAGACCTCAAAGTATTCTGAATCTGTCCTTTTGAAGTTCCGTTTTAAAAGTTTCCTGCACATAAGCACCTTCCCACTGAGCTGCAATGCTTCATTTCTTTGTCACCCTGGTGCCTTTCATGGTTTATTTTGTCTACCCTTCAATCCCCCACAGTGCAGTTGCCTTAGTGTGTTTTCTGCATGGTACTAGAGATGGAACCCAGGGCCTTGGGTATCCCAGGCAAGTGTTCTACCACTGAGCTCCACCCCAGCACCCCCTGGATTAGTTTCAAAATATAAGATTAGCTCTTTTATTGAGAACTTGGTAGCATCTCTTAAAAATGTAATTAGCATTTTCTGTCATTGCAAAACTTGGACTGAAAAACATTCTCAAAATTACCAACAGAGCTTGTGTGATACAGTGGCAACAACCATTGCTGACCTAATTAGTTAATGTGGTCTCAAAATGCCATCTATAAGGAGCCTAGAGTCAGAGTTCAGGAGAACAAGGTGTGTGTGGGCAACCAGCCAGCTGAAGCACCTGGAGAAAGCTAAATTATAATTTGATGGTGGTAAGGCACCACACAGAAGTAAGGTCACTCTACATTATTAATATTATTTTAGTAGTCTGATGACCACCATGGTACTGGGCATTTAGTAATGTTCAAAAGACACCATTTGTCAGGTTTTGGAAGCAGTATCTCTCAGTTCTATTGCTTCTCATGATTGTGATTTCTGAGGAGGCAAAGAGGTTCAGGATTGGCATTGATTAATGGATGCTTAAATATTACCTGTTTTATTTCCTCATGCTGCCATGATGAATGTAATTTTTAGTATGCTCCATCCAGCCGCAAAAGAATTACTTTTTGCCAGAATATCAGTGTCATTTTTCTTTATTGCCTTTCTCCACTCATTTAAGAAGTCTTGCATTGCTAAAAATCATTCATTGACCTAAGATATCATTAACCTAATTTTAAGTCTGTAACATAATTCCATCATTTGAGAAAGATCCCTCTCTAAATTTTGACTCATCAAATCCCAGTCCCCTTATTTTTGATGATGACCATTTACACTTTTAAAAGCAGTTATTTGGTCTTCAGTTAGTTCCGTAATTAGAGCCTCACAACCCTCATTAAATTTTCTTTCTTCAGAGTTCTCAATTCAAATATTTTTTAAAAATCATTTTGTTGTATCATACATGGCCTCTGATTCCTAGTGTCTTCTTTTTTCTGCTTGATATTGTCTTAACAATGGTATGTTCAGTATCAATGTATATATGGGGAGCTGGTATTATTTCTATTTGTACCACTTATTTAAGGGATTTGCCTCTTAGGTGTGGAAAGAAGGCAACGTTCAGGGTTGATCTACATTCATTGCAGCAGATTTGGTCTGAGTCATTATTTCTGTGCTTGTGACTTAGCTTAGGTGCTGCTGTATGATTGTTCATTTTATCTCTTTGCTCTATTCTGCATTCTCTCAACCTTATTTGACCTTCATTGTATTGATTCCAGACCATTTTTCCAATTTATCAACATGGTATGATATTATAACCCAATCTTCGGTAGCTTTTTGATATTTTCCCAGTCATGAGATGCCTGCACAATTTAGTGGTTGTTTTATTTATTTTTTTTCAGAAATAACAGCCTTTCATATTATAGGATTTGGCCCTCTAAATTACAAAGTTATTTCTCTACCCTAACCATGTGTTGTAATCAATAGAGCCCTCCCAGATATTTACTACGGACTTGAGACAAGATTCCTCCCAGTTTTCCTTCCAAACTCATTTCCCAACCAGAAAACTCATACTTATGAAGTTAACAGAATCTCAACACCAGAAATAGGTTGAGGAACTTTTGCCTAACATTTGTATAGAAGTTCAAGTTGACCAAAAGAAGACATGGGTTTCTCATTCAACTTGTGTGTTAACGGGTCTCAAATTCTGTGACAGATTTTTGGTCAAGTTGTTTCTATTAAAAAGTACTGATATTAAAAACTTAGTAACTTAAAACTGCCCACACAAAAACAGAACGGTCCACAAAACATTCTCCGTTCCTTCTGAAGGTTTTACGATGCATTGTTATCGTTAACCAGTCTGCTATTATGAAGCTTCAATGGCCAACTGAGAAACAGCTGAGAGCACTCTTCCACCACTGATGAAGACTGGGGTGGCAGGTGGTAAGGTTAATATTCATTTAGCCTTTGAGCTTGCTGGGCAAACTTGGTGACCTTGCCAGCTCCAGACCCTTCTTGTCCACTACTTTGACGACACGCACGGCAACTGTCTGCTTCACATCATGAATAGCAAAATGACCCAGAAAAGGATAGTCAGAGAAGCTCTCTACACACATGGACTTTCCTGGATCCATATCAACAATGGTAGCATCACCAGATTTCGAGAGTTTAGGACCATCTTCCAGCTTCTTACCAGATGAGTGATCAATCTTATTTTCATTTTTTTTTTTTTTTTTTTGCAGTGCTGGGCATTGTGCTTGCAAGGCAGGCACTCTACCAACTGAGCTATATCCCCAGCCCCAAGAGCGATCAATCTTTTCTTTCAGCTCAGCAAACTTGCAAGTAATGCACAGGGGCCTAGCCAGCACTGATTTGACCTGGATGGTTCAGGATAATCACCTGAGCAGTGAAGCCAGCTGCTTTCATTGGTGGGTCATTTTTGCTGTCACCAGCAACATTGCTACGATGAACATCTTTAGTAGTGGTTGTTTTAAAGTGCGCTTTAGAGAAACCTGATACCCCAGTATCTCCTATGTAGTTAAGCTGTCTTTTTGGTTTAACATCACAACTCACAAACTGGAAGCTCATTTTAACGTTATTTATTACAATTTACAGCCTCTTTGGAGAGGCTGCGTGCAACTTCCATTCTTCTTATTTGTTACTTTACACGAGAGTTTGAAATAGTCAACTTTGATCCGAGTGGTAAGATCTCTCCTAATACATAGAGTGGCTGGTGGAGAAACTGTTGCCATTGGTGTGATTTTTGGAAATCTGGAAATATCCATTATTCTAAAAGATGCATGAGGCTGACTTGAGTTTTATTTTTAATTCAAATCTTTGATTTAATAGGAGTCAAGAACACAAGAATATATGCACTCAGCAAAGGTAAGACTCGAAAGACCCTAAGTGGGGGACATACGGGGACACCCAAAGGTAAACTGGTGTGTTTTGTTTGTGTGGGGCAATATTTTGCCATTAAACTTTGTGTTTTTCCTGTACTTTGCTTTGTCCATACGCTAAACACATAGCAGA
This sequence comes from Glaucomys volans, assembly GCA_020662805.1. Taxonomy (NCBI): domain Eukaryota; kingdom Metazoa; phylum Chordata; class Mammalia; order Rodentia; family Sciuridae; genus Glaucomys; species Glaucomys volans. The sequence continues at coordinate 20,993 of JAJEJO010053928.1, forward strand.
GAAGGCGTTGTCTTTGGCAGAATGGTGTTACAGAAAGTACAAAATGTAAGAGGCAGGGGAACGTCCAACTTTTGTGTTTCAAGACAGAGATCGAGGTCTTGAATGAAGAGGCTTCTGATTTGTACAAGTGGGTTATTTTAAGAAATCAATGTTTTATAATTTCCTAGAGCTTGGTTGGGACTATCAAAATTAAAAACCCAAAAGAATCAGCCTCTAACACTTGGGCCTTATGTGTGATGGAGGAGGTGCTGTCCCCTACCTTGACTTGATGTGGATCCTGTGAGATGGGGAGGGGGAGGGGTGACAGTGAGATTGTGAGTTGAGTAGGCAAATACCCTGGGAAGGGAGTCTGAAACCATCCAGCTGAGTCCTGGGGCAGGGGTGAGAGGACCTGCTAGATATGTTTTGGGAATATAAGAAGGGTGGTTTCCTTGTTGAGAACATAGGAGATATTAGTATGGGTCTCCAGGGTCATCATGGAGAGAACACAGGGAGGAGATGGCCATGGAGAGTGTGAGCTCTGTAGGAAGGAAGGAAGGTCTGAGTCATTTCCCTGTAACTCCCTCAACACCAGGTGATCCAAGCAGTTTTCTGACCTCTCCATGAGGGAATTCAGAAGGTCTGTGAAGATGGAGCTTGGAGTAGAAAGAAGGAAGTTTCAGTGAACAAGAATTTATGACTGGGAGCGAGATTGTATTTAGACATCAAGTCCCTTCTCAAGAGGGTTGACAGAGAAGGGTGAAACATCTCAGCCACTCCACTGAACCCAAGTCATTCTCAGGTTGTGATTCATCTTCCAGCAGCTTTGGAACCCACCTTTTGATTGCTTTTATAGTGTGACCATGAAATCACTGTATTTTCTCCATTGCTCCAGTGATTAATTTGAAGAGTTTACTAACCTGGAAACACAGTTCAGGGGGACTTTCATGGGTTGGTGGAAATGCTTATCACATGTCACGACCAGCACGACCAAACTCTTAGTTCTGGTGAGGGGCGAAGGGGGATTGGAAAATAAATATTCACAAACACAGATCTCGAAGATTAAGCTGGGATCAGGTGGAGCTCTGCTCTCTGATGGAAATGAAGATCTAAAGAGTTACACCAGCAATCTTTACTTATACATGTCTCATTATCAGGTTAAAGACTATGGAAGCATGATCCTTTGTATTCAGGAAAGTTACAGAAACCAGGACATCTATGTAGCTTTTCCACAGTTGCAATCCACAGTTGCAAGGTGCAATGTTAGGAACTTTGTGTAGCTCTCAAGAAAGTTGATTGTTAAAAGTTACTGTAAGGCAGGCAGGAACTGGAGAAGCAGAGCTGGTGAAACACTGTGGTTGTCCAGCCTAAGAATTCCTTATTCCCAAGAGCTGTGTGCCTGGGATCAAAGTCAGAGCTGATAGGGATCTTGCACAGAGCCTCCTCATGCAGGGCATTGCCACAGCAGCTAGGTATCCTGTGCCCTTGCACAGAAACATTCCCAGGCACTGGGCATGCCACAGCCATGAGGGCATCAGAGACCCCCAATCTCAACTACCACACATTTGGCCCCACCTTCCCTCACAAATACCCCATGGACTTTTGGGGTTATTTATGCATATGAAGGTAAGAAACCTGCATATTAAAGCAAATCTACATCTTCTAACTGAGCTTAATTTTTCAAAACCTCTGCTTTCACTGTAAGATTGCTTTGTAAAAAAGTCCCGCAAACATACATTATCATTTTAGTCCTCATAGTAAAACTGAGATAATTTATTGAGTCTCACATGCACATAAAAAAAGTGAAGATTGGGGAATGTGTTTGTCTGGGTTCTCTGGAGAAACAGAACCTACAGAATGTATATGTAGAGAAAGATTTATCATAAAGAATCAGCTCACATGATTATGGAGACAGAAATTCCAATATCTGCCATCAGCAAGCTGGAGACAGGGAGAATTCCTTTGTACCCAGCCTTCTCCACCCCACCTCTATTTAGGTCTTTGACTGATTGAGGTCCATCCACATTGCTCCAGGGACTGTTTCTCATCCAGGAACACTGAAGCACATCCAGAATAGTATTTGACTGAATGTCTGGCACTCCAGGACCCAACCAAGACAGGTTGACATGCAAAATTAACCATCACAACAAGGTTAAGAAAATGTTTGTGATCAAATAAATAGATGGCTATGGAAATGAATCTAATCCAGATCTGTAGGACAGAAGGGCCTTTACTTTTACTATATTATGTTGTCACTCTTTCCCATTAGACTCTGCCTTGTAATGACTCTTGCTTTGTTTATAGTTATACAGCCATCCTAATTTAGATCTCTTTATTTCATTCCCAGACTATTGAAAGGATTCATCAATAAGTAACCAAGCAACCCTTCTTCTAGTCTAACACTATCTTCATTCTTCTAAAATGTCTTTTCCAAAGTCACTAGATAAATGTTCTTTTATTTGTTCTTTTTAGATATTCATGACTGTAGAGTGTATTTTGACATATACACTTATATTAATATAACTTGTTCTGATTAGGATCTCATTCTTGTGGTTGAGCATGATGTGGAGTTTCACTGGTTGTGTATTCATATATGAATAAAGGAAAGTTATGTCTGATTCATTCTACTGCCTTTCCTATTCCTAACCTCTCTCCCTTCCCTTTATTCTCCTTTGTATAATCCAATGAACTTCTATTCTCACACCCCTCTTTGTTGTGTATTAGCACCCACATATCAAAGAGAACATTAGACCTTTGGTTTTTTTGGGGATAGCTTATTTCATAGAGTGTGATAGTCTCCAATTCCACCCATTTCCCAGCAAATGCTATAATTTCATTCTTCTTTATGACTGAGTAATATTCCATTGTGTATATTTACCACATGTTCTTTATCCATTCACCTGTTGAAGAGCACCTAGATTGGTTCCATAGCTTTGCTATTGTGAATTGAACTTCTATAAACATTGATTTGGCTGCATCACTATAGTATGCTGATTTTAAATCCTTAGGGTTTATACTGAGGAGTGGGATAACTGGGTCAAATGATGATTCCATTCCATGTTTCCTGAGGAATCACTGTACTGCTTTTCAAAGTAGTTATACTAATTTGCAGTCCTACTAGCAATGTATAAGTGTACCATTTCCCCCACATCCTCACCGACATTTACTGTTGCTTGTATTCTTGATAACTGTCATTCTGACTGGAGTGAGATGGAATCTCAGTGTAGTTTTGATTTGCATTTCTCTTATTGCTAGAGATGTTGAATATTTTTCATGTGTTTGTTGACCATTCATATTTCTTCTTCTGTGAAGTGTCTATTCAGTTCCTTTGCCCATTTACTAATTGGGTTATTTGGTTTTTTGGTGTTAAGTTTTTTGAATTCTTTGTATATCTGGAGATTGATGCTCTATCTGAGGTGCAGGTGGCAAAGATTTTCTCCTATTCTGAGGCTGTCTCTTCACATTCTTGACTATGAAGAGGCATTATTTGCTGTTAAGAAGCTTTTTAATTTGATATCATCCCATTTATTGATTCTTGATTTTACTTCTTGCACTTTAGGAGTCTTGTTGAGGAAGTCATTACTAAGTTGACATGGTGGAGATTTGGGTCTACATTTTCTTCCGTTAGGCACAGAGTCTCTGTTCTAATGCCTAGTCCTTGATCCAGTTAGAGTTGAATTTTGTGCAGGGTGAGAGATAGGGGTTCAGTTTCATTCTGCTACATATGGATTTCCAGTTTTCCCAGCACCATTTGTTGAAGAGGCTAGCTTTTCTCCAATGTATAAACATACATATGGTGCCTTTGTCCAGGATGAGATAACTGAATTTATGTGGGTTTGTCTCTGTGTCTTCTCTTCTGTCCCATTGATCGTCATGTCTGTTTTTGTACCAATACCATGCTATTTTGTTACTATAGCTCTATAGTATAATTTAGGGTCTGCTATTGTTATGCCTCTTGCTTCATGCTTCTTGCTAATGATTGCTTTGACTATTCTGACTAGAATAGTCAAAATTCTAGTTTTGAATTAGAAAATAGAATTTCTAATTCTCTTTTCTGGTTCTCCTATTTTGCCAAATAAATTTCATGACTACTTCTCTATTTCTATGAAGAACATCATTGGAATTTTAATAGTAATTGCATTAAATCTGTGTAGTGCTTTTAAGAGTATGGGCATTTTGACAATATTAATTCTGCTTATCCAAGAACATGGGAGGTCTTTCCATCTTCTAAGGTCTTCTTCAATTTCTTTATTTAGCATTTTGTAGTTTTCATGGTAGAGGTCTTTCACTTCTTTTGTTAAATTGATTTCCAAGTATTTGTTTTGAGGCTATTGACAATGGGATAGTTTTTCTAATTTCTCTTTCAGCTGATTCATTATTGGTGTATAGGAGTACAGTTGATTTATGTGTTAATTTCATATCCTGTGACTTTGATGAATTTGTTTATGAGTTCTAGAAGTTTTCTGGTAGAGTTTTTTGGGTCTACTAGATTAACGTTTTTAAACAATTGCCTTGTTAGTTGCTTCCCCAGGAATCTCTAGAATCTCCCTGACTTCCTGGACAAAATGTGAACACTCAACTGCACTGGGGTTTCTGTTATGGGTCCACCTTTGCATATCATGCAGATGATTATTACCTGAAGTCAAGAGAACTCTAAGACATAAGGCAAAAAAACTGCATAAGGCCAAAATTATGTTTGAAAATCTCAAATTTTTCTATATAATGTGATAATTTTACAACCAGATAACTAATTTTTATGTGTACTAGAGTTCAATGTATACTGACTTAGACCAAAGGGCTAAACTAAAGGAGATGTTGTAACAGGATCATGGACTTGTCAGCAAATCTGGCATTGTCAAGTTCCTGGTGGTGAATTAGGTGTAAGTAGAAAATTCTGAAGTATTTCCTCTTGCTTCCTGGTTGTATTCAATTTGTTTTATAACTTGGCCTCTCTAGCCTTGATATACATTGAAAGATTTGTCTGCTTTTAGGAAGATTAAATGGGCTTATGGAGGGATGTGTGTGTATTTGTGTGTGTTAGTGGAGGTTTGAGGCAGGAAGAGGCTCAAGTCACGTCTGAGCTAAATGTTTTTAGGATGTGGTCCCACACTGCTGCCTTACTTTCCCTGTATTTGTGTACACATAGCATATATCATTTCCCACTTGCTCAAGGGTGCAATGGTTTAACTCACACATACTGCCTAATGACCCTTCTTATTCCACTGAATTTTGCTGCTCACGAGAAAGTATTTCTGATTGTGAAATGGACTAAATTTCTCAAAGGAAACATTGCTAGTGAGATTTCTACTTCATCGGACAGGCTGGCCAGGCGGTAATGGCCTGGCTCTTTCCAAAGTCTGCATCTGTGAGCTCAAACCTGCCTTTGCTCGTGTTCCTTTTCTATAAGTCGTTGATCACATTTCATCCTTTCTCTCTATCAGCTGACTCGTGTTAGCATACTCACTATTTTTTTTTTAATGGTGCCAACTATATATCTCAATAGTTTTGACAAAATAATAGTTTTTGAGTGTTAGCCTGGTAGGGGAGGCTGAAATCTTTGGGTGCAATGACTGTTACTGGAAGAAGGAAGACAGATCACTAAAAATCAAAGGCAGCCACAGTTCACTGTGGCAAAGGGCAGGGAGTTGGAGATACTGACGTCCAGCTTGGCCACTGGCTCCCTGGGGAAACCTTGGGAAGGTCACCCGTCATCATTCATTGAATTTTGCTTAACAGAGGAAGCAGGAGCTTTCCAGGGTTCCTTCCCATGTGATGTTCCGTTATGTGCTGTGTGTACGATGGCAGCACATTCATTAACCAGCGCAGCAGATGGCAGGGTGCTCTCTTTGCATGTCACCCATTCAGAGAAGTAGCAGTGTTATTGCTGCTAGAGAAAACAGTGGAGGACAGGCTGTGCCCTCGTGTGCTTTTTGAGAACATTAGTGTGTCTGTATCACAGTGCTGGGGGGACAGAGAATGCACAGTAGGTCTGCAAGGGGGTCACACGTGTGAATGATTCTGTGAATGCATGCACAGAGTGGGTGCATGTATGTGTGTGTTTAAACTACATGTCTGGCTTTTGAACTGTCCAGCTGGGGAAAATTAGACTATATTTCAGGCTTCAGATCATTAAAAAGCACTGAACACAACAAAACCAGAGCAAGAGCCTTCTGCTTCCTATTCTTGATTTTGGGCTGAGAATGACTCCATGTGAAGGGATAAAATAACCACCCTGAGTTTATCTTTAGAGCATCTGAATGAAGTCTTTTTCTTGTTCAACATAAAAAGCCCTTTTACTCAAACTGAGATTTGTCTTTTTTTAAAAAAAAATTCCTTTATCCTTGACTTCAAGAAATAAAAGGAGAAACAAGAGAAGAAGCATGTAGAAGGACCAGAGATGATATCCTGACAGAAAATCCATTTACAAAAAGAACACATTCAGGAAATAAAAAAAAAAAGCGTTAAAGAGACAAAAGTGACACATGATTGAAGTAACTGCAGTGTCACGAAGGATAATGGAATTTATTTTTAAGATTTATTTTGTCACATTTGGGGAAAAGTTTGGAATTTTTAGGAACATCAGATTAACTTTTCTATGCTATTTTTAAAGTCATAAGGAAGGAAGGGACTATCTTTTAAGAGCAACATAATACCTTGGTGTGTTTTAAAAAGTCTTTCAGCTGGATTTTAAATATTATACCTTCTAGCCTGCAAATGTAAGGAGAAACTAAATTCTAAATATAATAGAAAGTCAGTTTTGAAGATGAAATTTGGCCTGTAATTCATTTTGCTAATAACCTTTCCTTCTTACAGCCACAGATTCTGCTATTATATTTTTGAGTTGAAAATGAAAATTATTTTACTTCCTATTTTCACATTTATTATACTTCTCAATGTTAAGACTACAATTTCCAAAATGCCAAGCTGTGCAAGGATATGTTGCACCAAAGTAGTTGGAAAGTGTAAGGTACCGAAACATCTGGATGAAAAAACCAAATGTTAAATCAACTGTCAGGAACTTGTTTTGTGTCTCCAGTGTTAAACATCTGGTTGTTTGGAAACATCTGGGTGCTTACCGTTATGATGGAAAGCCTTCCTGGTGGAAAGGATCCTGTGCGTTGTGTCTCAATGTATCAGGAAGGGTCAGGATCCAAAGACTTTAGTATCTCTGAAAATAAGATTGATCTACAACAGAAGTTGTAAGAAAGTGGCTTTCTAGGTGGTTTAGGATCATTAGAAACCTTGACAGGTAAGCACACGGACACCTGTTTTCCCCACTCAGCCTGTTCTTCCCCTTACCACCCTGGCCTCTACCCAAACACACACTTTTAACTGGGCTCTCACTGGTGTGTCTTCACTGAGAAAGCTGATTGATAAGTTCATTCTATTAGGTTCCCCTTGCTGGTGTATGGGATTTATTTTAATCCCTAAAGAATGTGAACATTTTTTGTTTTATTTTTCTTATGTATTTCTTTTTTTATTCTAATTAGTTATACATGACAACAGAATGCATTTTCACGCATCATACATAAATGGAGTGTAACTTTTCATTCTTCTGGTTGTACAGGATGTAGAATCACACCTGTCATGTAGTCATATATGCACATAGGGTCCTAATGCATGATTCATTCTATTATCTTTCCTACCTTCATACCCCTCCCCTCCCTTCACACCCCTTTGTCTAATCCAAAGTACCTCTAAGAAGGTAAACCTTGTGTATTTTTTTCCATTCTATCAGGGCCCAATCAGAAGACAGAAATCTCATAGTAGTTTGGATAAGGCAATGCTTTAGTTAGTTTTTGTTGTTGTTGTTTTTGCAACCAAAAGATCTGACAAGAACAATTTTAGAGAAGGAAAAGTTTATCTGGGGGCTCATGATTTCAGAGTTCTCAGTCCATAGATGGTCTGCTCCATTGCTCTGGGCTCAGTGTGTGGCACAACATCATGGTGGAAGAATATGGTGGAGGAAAGCAGCTCAGGACATGGTCTCCAGGAAGGAGAGAGAGGGGAGAGGGAAACAGAGGGGAGGGAGAGAAGGAGGGGGAGAAAGAGAGAGGTGAGAGATAGATATATACATACTGAGCTCAGCATGCCCCCAATAACCCACCTCCTCCAGCCGCACCCTACCTGCCTACAGTTACCAGAGGATTAGTGCACTGATTGGGTTAAGGTTTTCATAATCCAATCATTTCACCTCTAAACTTTTTTGATTGTCTTACACAAGAGCCTTTGGGAGACACCTCATATCTAAGCTAAAAGGAAGGTATAAAATAACAAATTATTAACAATGAAGAGGAGGTTAATTAGGAAGGAATACATGAGAGCTCTAAATGACTGAGGGAGCACACCCAAGGGAGGAACCAACCTAGAAGGAAAGACTCCACTTCAAGCAGGGATCATACTCCTTCAGGGAGGGCTGTCATCCAGTGGGTGGCAGAGAAGTTCGTTGAGTTGCTCAGGGCAGGGCTTCACCAAGGGCAGTGGGCTGAGGCTGTGAGGCTGAGAACTGACTGCTGGGAGGACAGTGAGGTTCACAGGGAAGCTTGGGGAAGACGGTCATCACCAGGAGGCCGTTGGGGCACAGCAGGGAACTCTGCAGAAAGTCAGCTGGGGCACCTGTGAAACTAGGTAGCTGCCCCAGGAGCACCTCTGAACTCACCAGGGGCAGCTCTCTGGGTGTGCTGAATACCAGCTCAGTGCAGCCCAAGCAGGAAAAGTGAACCCACGCCAGCACCGAGAGCAGAGGCCTTTTCCCTCTCTCTCGCCTGCCGGTATCCTCTACTGACAATGATTAGCATCATGCCAACTGCCCAGGGAGAAATGGTTCCATATCACCAGCAGGCAATGAAGGGCAGATTTGGAACAGAGAAGCAGTAAACTGATAACTCACACGTCGCTCCTTGTTGCAGTTGGTGAAATCAAGTGTGAATGTAGCAGAATCATGAAGAAAAGAAAGCTAGGACCTTCTACTCTTAAGGTGTTTAGTAGAGGGTCAGCTCAGGCTTCACTGTCACTAGGAATTAAGTTAGAGGATAGTCACACACATTCTGCATCTGCGCCTGTGAGATACCATCAAGTGAAGGATAAACACTGACTATGGTTACGCCTCATTGTGGTAGAAAATGGATGCCAACTGAACTCTGCCCTGCTGTCAGTCGGAGGATGCACCCCTGTCTCTGTGTGAGAAATACTCTGAGAATGTTTTAAGTCTCATCCCCAAAGGAATACAAACACACAGGATCGTAGCTTGGGTTAGCAACCTCAAGAAGTGATCTCTCTTCTCCTTTCCTCCTGTAAATCTGCAAATTCAAACCTTAGTTGCCTTTATAGATTCTGTACCTCTCCTATCTCTACGGAGAATTTGATACTTCACTTTCCACTTTTCTCACCCCCTGTGGTCTGAACTCTCTTGGTGATGCACGCTCATCTTTCCCCCTCATTGTCTTGTGTGCTGAATTGTCTCTCTACCTCCACTGTAAACTCCTTGAGCAACCTACTTGCAACTTCCTGCACTGACATTTCCTGACTTAACGATGGTTTAATTAATGATATTTTGACTTTATGATTGTGTGAAAGTGAATGCATTCAATGGGAGCTGTACTTTGAATTTTGATCCATTTCCAGAGTTGGTCATAATTGCTAGAATCTTCTCTTGTGTTCTGTGCAGGCTGCAGCTCCCAGGCAGACACACAATCGTGAGAGGAAAGAACTGATAAGGTACACTGCATTCTTTGTGATGCAGTGTGTTTTGGGTACAGGCATTCAATAAATTTCAAGAGATATTCAACATCTTATTATGAAATAGACTTTGTGTTAGATGTTGCCCAGCTGGAGGCCAATGTTAAGTGTTCTGTGCACATTAATGGTCAGTGAGGAAAAGCAATATTCTATAATCAGATGTGTTTGTACATTTTCATGGAAATTTCAACATACAACAGAATTTCATTATAATTCAAGGAGCAGTTATTTGTATAAGAAGTTTGGTTGAGGAATCAATAACTCTAGTGAGAAGGGTAGAATCCTCAGTGGGGTTTAAAATAGGCAGCCCAATCACATCCAGGCTTGTGGAGACTCCTATTCCTACTTAACTTCATATGTTAAATTTTATTAATTAAATATTTATATTGAATTTGCACAGGAATTGATCTTTGGTTCAATACTCAAAATCAAAATCTAGATTATGATAATATAAGAAGCACATGCATTTGACATGGGGTTCTTTCACCAATGCTTTTGCTTCTGGAATGTGCATTGTTACCTGGAATCAAATTTGGGCTCGCTGCATGTCCTTTTACTGGGTCAGTGGTAATATCCAGTCACCAGCAGGAGCCATGTGACCCCACGGTCATTTCAGTGTCCCTATTAGCAAAGATCTTTTGAAAGACAGGGAAAGGAGCTATTATGTGGTTTTCTCACTCAAGAAACTTCTAGAAACATGTCAGGTTGGAGACAAATGTGTTTTATAAAGATCGTTTTAAAGAAAATGTCTTAAATGTTTGCAGGAATGTTAGTATGCAATATAATTTCAAACTCTAAGAGTACAGTTTAAAATCTGGCAGCTATATATAAACCTTATAAAAGTTCTTTGGGACAGGAAAGGTAGTAAAGAGAAGAAAGGAGAAAAACTCTCCCAGTGTTTCTCTTCTGTAGTGCATTGACTGGCTCTGGCAGAGGCAGACCATCACTCTGGAGTAACACTGGCATTGCTCTGAAGCTCTCCCACCTCCCCCTTAAACATGTTGCTATAAAGAGTGGGAATCTGAGGAATTGGGGTGCCCCCAGCATGACACCCATTATCTCACTGGGCCTTCCTTCTCTCCGGTCCTGCCATTGACAGCCCAATCTATATCCTGAGAAACAGTGTCTAGGAAGTTCAAGAATTTCTAACTCAGCTTCAATTTCTTTAGCTTAGCAATGCTTCTTTTTAAAGCAGTGCTCCAAACAAGCTTCCTCTGAATGAAGCTTGGGGGTTTGGAGATTGAGGATGGAGAGGGGCTGCCAAAGCTGACACCATCAACTTCATTTCATCCAGACTTTAATATGAAAATCATAACTTTGCAGATAGATGGAAATGCTGTTGGAAGAAGGCTTCTGAGTGTTCACCAAAATTGTACTCTTTTATCAGGGGTTATATCCTGAGTGACAGGTGACAAGAGGAGAATGTGATCCTTGGGAAATGTGATAGGGCTTTGAGTCATCATTGAAATTTTGGCTGGTTACATGATCTGAGGTGCCACCTCCCACCTGTGGCTGAGATGGCCAAGGTCTGATGTGCGGTCACTCTCCACTCATGTGTCTTCACACAGGGACATCAATCTATTTTCACTTGGAGCCTGGGAACCATTCAAAGCCCTTTTCAGCACAAAGCCTGGAAGCCACTCCCAATTGATTAGAGCTGCCTGAAACAGTGACACTCTTAGTTGTCCCAGATCTTTGTGGGGTTTGGACTCTGGGTGGGTGGTTAGCGATGGCAATTACAAGCCCTTTGAAGTGTATGCTGTGTACTCACAGGTACGGTTGCTTTTTGGGGGTATATGACGGGGACTGGACAGGGCCTCACGGCTGCCACGCCAGTGTTCTACCCCTGAGCTGCACCCCCAGCTCTATTTAATGACACCATTCTCTAGGAGCATGCTGTTGACAGCCCAAGCTATATCCTGTGGAAAGAGGTCTAGGAAGTACAAGAGGCAGAAATGAAGAACGGAAAGGTATGTAATTTGTTTAAACTCACGAACCAAACCAGGACTTTCGTTTTTTCTAACTTTGTACTTTTCTATGATACTTTGTAAAACAGAGAGGAAAGAGGTCTTTCTCAGAGCTGAATTTTCAGGTCCTTCCATAGTGGATTGGGAGATACTGGGAGCTTCCTGAAGACATGACCCACTTGGTGGCCCTCCCTGTTGCCCTTCAATATGCATTTGATGATGAACTTCACTCTATAGTGAATTAATCTCTTGACTTGCTCCCTGGCAGAGGCAGACCGTCACTCTGGGGTGGCATTGGCACCACTGGAAAGACCATCCTATGGTGAGCCTGTTGTGGAAAAGGCAGGACACGCTGTGGACCTTGAAAAATCAAGAGCCAAAACCATTTGCTGCTTTGTTGGTTCAAGTGCATAGAGGCAGCAGCTGTGTTCAGTGGCAAGAAGGAAGGATTGAGAATTGGAAGCCCTGGGTTGTAGACTGACCACCATGATGGAGGACTACTCATCTCTCAGAACACAGGATGCTTTCCTCATTGTTAAAGGAGAGGTAAGCCTGATTCCTAATTCACATTATCCATGAGACAATATTTAGTAAACAAAAACTTCTTTGTAAGTTCTGTGTAGCTATGAAAATGTTAATTATGGTTATTGTTTGTGGTGTGTTTGGCAGCATCAGTAATGGATATCTCTCTACTTTGTATCTCATCTCTTGTAAACAAATCTCAATGCACACACAAATGCTACTCCTGTCACCACAAGATCTAGCATCAACTCACAGTGCCATCTAAATTTTTATGAAGCAAAAAGCTTTTTGAGATCAACTTCTCATTTTAAAGGGAACAAAAAATTCCCTTCTCAGCCTGTTTTTTATGTCCATACCCACCTCCCAATACGAAGTAGCAGCAAAATGTTTCTAAACACAGTATTTGTGTTGTCTGTTGTATCTAGCAGAGACTCTAAAACATCCACATTCAAATGAATGGTAAGCTCAGTGTTCTCTCCAAGAATATGAGCCAGGAAACCCAATCCATCCTCTGCAGGCTGCCTCAGAGCAGATATCCACGTTTCAAAGAAACCCACGTGAGAGTGTGGAAACTCTCGCTGCTTCAAATGACAGGATTTAAAAATTCTCACAGATCATAGTTTCCTAGTCGGGATATTTCAAGTATATGTCTACATCATTTGTACTTTTATATCATCTTTTTGACTATGTTAGAAACAAAGACCTTAATTTTTACACATTTCTATAAATAAAGCCCAGCATGAGGAGCACAAGGCTTAGAAGAAGAAGGAGACATGTTTTGCATCCCAGCTTTATCATTTAAGAGGGGCTTATAAATGGACCAAGTAAATAGTCTGTGTGACAAAGTGTTCTTTAGATGTTAAGACTCCTTATTCTTAGTTGTTGTTATTCATGAGAATTAGATGGCAGAGTTACTTCTGAAGAAAAATTAGGGAGATCTTTCAAAGAGCACTAATATAAAAAGACTAAAGTTTCCCCATATTATGAGAAGGACAGTTCTGAGCTTGTAAGGGCAGCTGTTAGAGTGAGCAGTTTTATACTTGACCTTAAAATGCAGTACATTCACACAGAGGTTTGGGTATAAAATATTCAACCCTTAACTAGGATGTGGGTGATGATGTTTGAGTACAATCTATGAAGAGTCGAAAGATAATATTTGTGCTGTGTACTAGAAACCATTTGTGTTTGGCTTATTTTCATACTTTCTAAATCCCATTGGCATATTTTGGATTCATTGATTGTAAGGCTCATGTCTCTTCAGGGATAAGTGGGGAAGCACTATGAAGCTGTGTCAGTAATCCTTTTTATCTTTGGTATTCAGAATCACCAAACAGTAGTAGAATCTGCTACTCTAAGTGTAAGTAAGATCAGTCCACTGGGTGGGCTGCCAGATTGCAGGACACAACCATAACCTTATGCAGAATTGTAAGCAGCCATTGAATTTCCCCAGTGACGAAATCAAATGAGGAGCCAGTAACAGAGACAAATCATTTTGGGATTGGAAAGAAAAACAACTTTTGCTTCACAATGGATATCCCTTTGACCGGCCTCTTAGAAAGGTTATTTTGAGGCAAGCATATCTGGAAATATATCGTGTGTGTGTGTGTGTGTGTGTGTGTGTGTGTGTGTGTAGAAAGGAGAGACACAAAAAGAGAGGCAGAAGAGAGGATTATTTTTCTCTGTCTTTAATTATATGCACATGCACACACACATACACACACATTTTGTTAGCAATCTTCCCAAATTGCTGTATTAAAACCATTTCCTCCAATTGCTCATACAGCATACTAAAATATGGCATCAGAAATAGACATTTTAGGGGTAATGAGATGTACTAATTTATGGTAAAATATCCCAGATTTGCCTCGATGCCTCCCTTTTCTTTTTGTTTTAGAGGGTAATGTACTGTAATTGAAAGAACCATCAGAAGGTTTAGTATTGGCATGTCTAGAGTCTCCAGACTGTCTAACGAATCATTTTCCAAAGGATTTAAATTATTGACAAGTAGTCCATTAAGAGCCAAGAGGCTGGAAAAATAAATCCTCAAGATGATGAGCTCCAGGAAAGCAGAAGTCCAAACAGTGAGATTCTTAAGGAAACCTCTAGTGGCTTCTAAGCATCAGATAATATGATCGGGTTCATATTTTAAGAGACAACTGTGGGCAGCTGTTTGGAGAAAGACCATTAAGGGGGAAGAAGGAGAGGCAGAGAGAGCAGGTAGGAGGCTGTGTTTGTATTCAAGTGGGAAGCGAGGAGACACAGAATAACTAGGGGCAGGAACACAAGAAAAATGAGTGGGACCTGAATAATCATGGCAACTAGAGCAGGCTGGTTCCCTGATCCGTTGAAAGTAGAGATCAAGGGAAGGAGAGAAGCCAAGTGTGACTTCTAAGGTTTGAAGAGCAACCAAATGAATGTGGCTGCCATTTACTGAGATGGGAGGGGCTCTCTGGAGAGAGCAGATGGGTTGGAGTAAGCAATTATTCTGTTTTGTTGACATTAAATTTTAGATTCTTATCAGATACCCTAAGAAAGTGGTAGTTGGAAGTTACATATTTGACTTTTGTGTCTAAGAATTCTGAATTGTTTGCTCAATGCTTTATAAAAAAAATAAATAACCTGTTCATGAAGTTGGGGTCTACAAATACAAGGTCCCTCAGAGTTGAATAAAACTCAAGCATCTTGGCTTAGCATTTAAGGCCTTTCTTTGCCCACTTTCTTAGTCTCTCCAATTTCTATTCGTCCTTCACAATCTACACTATCCGGGAGAAGCCACTTGTGCTTCCCCAGGCACACAGGATGGCACGTGCATCTATGGGTTTGCTGGGTTTCTTCTACCTGCAATTCAGTTCTCCCCTGTTTCCATCTAGCTAATTCCTGCTCATCCCTTAAGGTTCGATTTGGGGGCCACACCATCCTTCAAACCTTCCCTAACCCTCCCAGGGTTTGATGGTTTCTTTTGCATCATGCCATCGCCCAAAGCCTCCTTCATCTCCAACATTCACCATGCAGTACTACAAATCTTCAGGTGTCTACTTTCCAGACGAGACTGAAGACTCTCTTAATCCAAAAACCATCTTTATTCTTGTACTCTTAGCAATCAGAGGGACTGGAATTTATAGGTGATCAAGCTACTGGTGGGATGCACTTTTTTTTCATGAATTTTAAACCTTGATAAAGCAACTATAGTGTAGATGAGTCTGCACAGTTCAGATTCTTGGAATTGTTTCTGAGTAGGCAGGGCAGGGGGGCACTGATGAGAAGACATCCTCTTACAGGGAGTGATTTAAGTGTCCTGAAAATCTCCTTGAACCACTTTTAGTGATTTGGTTTTGGCAGGGTATACCTCTCACCTAGGTTCTCTTGAAAAATGCAAAATTTGAGGAAATAGAGTAGCACATTAAATCATGAACTTGATTTAAGGAAAGGTAAAATCTTATCTGGAAAGAACCTTGAGGCAGAAGCCTAGAGTTCTGGACCCCATATAGTTTCAGTTTCCTCCTCAATCCAAGGCACAAACTCAGTCATAAGGACAAGGCTGATGATGAGTGGCAATTATGGGGGATACTGTACCTCTTCAGTTCCAACCATGAAATTGCCCAGAAATGCAAGGTATAGGATTCTGGAGTGGAATTTGAAATACATTTCATAATGATGTTTTGATAAATGATGGACCCCATACAAGATGGTTGTCTTATAAGTTTATAATACAACTGAAAAATTACTATACCCTAGAATTTTTCCTGTACCTTACCTTTTCTGTGTTTAAATATGCTGATGTACACGAGCACTATTGTGTCACAACTTCTTAGTGTTTGGTACAGTGACGTGCTGTCCACATCTGTGGTAGGAGCAATCGACCTCCCACATTGCCTTCGTGTATGTAGTCTCCATCATGTAGCTTTGAGTAAGTGCATTTTGTGATGTTCACACAACCGCAAAACCAACTGATGCCACAGTTCTCAGAACATAGTCATTAAGTGACACACACGACTATACTCTTGAAAACCTTGGGATAGCAAAAAAGGACTTGTATAAAGACAATGGGAAGAAACAATTTCTGTTTAGGAGGGTTTACAGGATACAAGTATTTTCACTAGAGGATTTTCCTAGAAGAAAAACAATAGTCCTTGCTATTTATTAGCTATGGGATAAATTACCTTAAGCTTTGAAAAGGGAATCCTGATGTAAGAGTCTTCCATGTTCTGTATTCCTTAATTTTCAAGTGAAGCCTAGCCAAATGCAAGGACTTCTTCCAATCCCCCTTCTTAATTGACAGTCTGGCCATTGATTATTTTCAGAGTTTACTAATTTTCTCGGGGAGGTTTTGTTCAAATTATTTGAATTTCCATGCCCAAACTCATTTCCAGGTACTTATAGCCAGGTCTTCTCTTGTGCAATTTTGAGATAGAGTTGAGTATTATCATTAGTAATACCATATAATAGTACCATTAAGAATCTTGGCACCAGCCTCTCATTCATTTTCGATGACATGGGAGAGAGATTGATCTGAACTCCTGCAGAGTTCTCTCAGCCCTGCATCTTTCAGAAGGAGGCAGAAATGAATGCTCTAATGCTCTACTCTGGAGTGAGTCTGTGGGGACCTCACAGGCAAGACCTTAGCAGAGCCTGTTAGCCTTGACACCAGCACCTGTGTCTTAGGACTTAGCAAAGCTCACGATGCTTAGCTCTGCAGCACTGGCGAGGTCACATGCCAAACAAAATATAATGATTGGAGCTTTCTGATTTTTCCCCAAGGGAATGAAGAAGAAGCAAATATAAGCCATTTCTGTTATGCAAAGTCTGAAAGGAAAAAAGGAAGAGTGGTGCTTGTCTTGCGTGGTATCCAGGCCCCGGCACCCAGACCCGAGCCTCCTGTTCCAGATGCTTCTCCAAGATGAACTTGGTGCGCTCACAGAATGAACTTTCCAAATGCTATTCCACCAACTTGAAACAGACTTCTCCCAGGGACTGGCTCACATTCCATCTCCTATGTAAAGTTCTCCAGTTCCCTGTAGTTAGCAAATCTCCTCCCACCAACTATTCCCCTGCCCCTTTCTTCCCAACTGAATCCGAAGCCCTTGGTTTAGCTGGGCCTTCTTCTGTGCTGGGTGCTGGGCTTGGTGCTCATGGTGAACAAATCAGATGAGGCTTTTCCTGCCCTTGTGGGACCTCTCGACCTAGTGGGGTGGGGAGATGGCAATTAGTTGTCAAATTATAACTAACATTTCTAGTGTTAATTATGTACCAATGACTGATATGATTTTGGCTAATCCTTATCGTAGCTTCGTGGGACCTTGTGTTAAACCTTATGAGGTGGTCTCTGTGATATCCCCCAATTTACGGTTGGAAAAATAGAGGATATAGGGGGTTAAATAACTTGACTAATGTCATTCAAAATGCTGGAGCAGTCTCTGAACTCAGGCAGCTTTAACCCCTAACCACATATTTTTAGACATTCCAGATTTTCTTTTAAATTTATTGATTGCATACGTGCACACATGTGCATTTAGACACACACACACGTACATACATGTACACACATACACACCTTGTCTCAACTATGTTGTAATGCAAGTCCATGAGGAAACTGACCATATATCTTAGGGAGAAGTTAGAATCACAGGCATTGGAAGAGGACACACCTGAATTTTATCTCCCCGATATCCTGGTTGTGTGACCAGGGCAAAAGTTAATAAAACTCCCTGAACTTGTGTTTACTTATTTGTAAACAGGCAAACATTTTAGTAATTCCAAAGGTTTCCAGATTATCTAATTCTCATTTAAATCATTGGTTATTTAATGATCCAGACTTACTCTGAATTATCACAAATTCCTAAAACAATTGTGTTCAAATAAGTAAAGTGTTCTTTCTCAAATACTCACACTCTCCTTAAGGGGCATAAAGAGAAAGTAAAAATTAAAGAATTTTTAACTTGAAGAATTTTAAATAACTAAAAATTTTCCAGATATCTTTTTGATATTAATGTCTAGTCTAATTCCATTAGAGCTAGGAACATGCTCTGCATTATTTCTATGCTTTTGAAGTTGCTAAGTTTTATTTCATGGCCCCAAGGATGTCCCATATTTGTGAATATTCCATGAAAAAGTTATATTGAGAGAAATATGTTTCCTGCTATTGTAGGATGTTCTATAAATGTCAATAAGATGATAGTGGTTGATAGTGTTGTTTGGGTCTTTTATATCCTTGCCAATTTTCTCTGTATTCTATCAATTACTGAGAGAGGAGTGTTGAAATCTGCTATAATTATGGGCTTGTTTTTGTCTCCATTCAGTGCTATGGGTTTTTGGCTCACGTATTCAAAGCCCTTTGTTAGGTACATAAATAATATTATGCACTTCTGGGAGGGACCCCTATATTACTATAGTGCCCCTCTTCATTCCTGATATTTTAGCTTTGTCTAACAGTAATATAACCAACCCAGGTTTGTTTTAATTGATTTTTACCTGGTTTGTCTTTTTCTGTTCTGATACTTTTACCCTATATATCTTTATATTTAAAATGCTCTCTCTGGTTAGTGGTGCACACCTGCAATCCCAGCTACTGGGGAAGCTGAGGAAGGAGAATCTGCAGATAAAGGCTCCCATGAGCAACTTAGGGAGAGTTCCTAAAAAAATAAAAAATAAAATAAAAGGTCTGGCCTAGGGATTTAGCTCAGTGATAAAGCATCCCTGGGCTCAATTCCCACTACTGCCAAAAAATAAATAAAGTAACTGTCTTGCAGAAAGCTATTTTTTTCTTTGCTATTTATCGAATGTATTGTTTAATTGATGTGTTTTGACTACTTACATTTAATGTTGTTATTAATATGGTAGCTTAAAAGATATCATTTTTACAGTTGGTTTCCATTTGTTCTATCTTTTCTGTTTATTTCTTGTCTCCCCATTTTCTGTGTGTGACAATAGAGACTAAAATTAGTAGTATTTGGGCCTGGAAATGGGAACACCTTCTCTTTTTGTGAGGCCTTAAGCAGAGGGTTGAGTTAATCTCACTAGGAGTTGAGCTGACTTGAGTCTGGCTGGTTTTCTGGTTACCTTCTGTGTCCACCAGCTTCAAATTCCTGTAGTGTTCCCTTGCACTCAGGCTGGGGACAGGTTTACTAGAGGGTTCTATTCTCAGGGACTATGTCACCCTCCATTTTTGCCTTCCCTTTCTGCCTATACTTCAGGGATCTCATCCTCTGGCTTTCGCCCCTCCCTTGTAGACTATAGGGACTGATTACTCTGCATTTGATAGCATGGTAGAGATGCTGTGTGGCGGTCCTGTTGTCCCAGTGTCAGACCAGCTCCATGTCCTTGGTGTATGGGAGGGGTTTTCATGATCCTGTCCTTTTCACAGAAAGGGAAGATCACTACCTTTCCCCAGGGTGGAGAGTTTTTCTGTTTTCTCTTCCTGCAACCAAGATGGGTCTTGACCTGTGCACTGGAGGCGACCAGCTCATTGCCCTTCCTTCTGCAGCTTGAGGCTCCTGTGCCATAAAAGAAAAAAGCCATCCCAGTGAACGCCTTGCACATTTTCTAGAGAGCCACTCCCCAACCCAGGCCTGCACTGCAGTGGAAGTGTTCCTTGTATTTGCCAGGACTTGAGCTTCCTTTTTATCTCAGCAAAGATCCTGCTAGTGGGTTTCAGTGCCACCTACTAGCACACTCTCGGTCTGCAGTCATTGGTCAAAGATTCTGCTGTGTCACTCACAGGGAAGCACTGTTTTTCCCCCTTGCCTTGAGTCAATGCTGGTGCCCACTTTTTATGGAGGTACCTGCCTTAGACTTCAGGTGTGATTTTAGTTCTGGGATCACGGAAAGTTAGGATTTGCCAGATTGTTCAAATTTTTCTTGTTGTTAGAGGGTGATACCCTTTTAGTTTTTCTACATTTCAAGTGCAATATAACCTCATTTAATTAAAAGAAAGATCATGCAACCTTGAGTGAAGAATGCCATTTTATGAGTTCTGTGAGATTAGGAGACAGAACAGGAACTAAAGGTAAATTTTTTTTTTTTGTAAAAGGATGAGGGCAATGGCAAGGAACAAAGCTGTATGCTTTGAAAGTAAACTGAGCAATAAGAAACAAGCATCAGGAGATCTGAAGGGAAAGAGACAGGGATGCCATTGTGGTTTGTATCTGGAGTGTCCCCCAAAGGCTCATGTGTTAGGCAACACAACAGTGTTCAGGGGTGAAATGATTGGATCATGAGGGCTCTGACCTCATCTGTGGATTCATCCATTTGGCAAATTGATAATTGAATGGGTTACTGGGTGGTAACTGTAAGCAAGTGGGGCATGGCTACAGGAAGTATGTCACTGTGGGCATGCCCTTGGGGACTACATATGTCACTGGCCCCTTCCTATCTCTCTCTCTCTCTTCCTGGCTGCCATAAGTTGAGCTGCTTTCCTCTACCATGCTCTTCCACCATGTTGTTTCTCCCTTGGAGTCAGCCGACCATTGACTGAATCTTCTGAAACTTTCTGAGCCAAAATAAATCTTTTCTTCTCTAAATTATTCTTGTCAAGTATTTTGGTCATAGCAATGAAAAGTCAACTGGTGCAGATGTTTTATAAGATATCTTGGTGTCCAATGAGCCAGAAGTGACTAGTAAACTGAGAAAAGATCAGAAATATTTGAAAAAAGCATGTTTATATGTTTAGATTCATTGGCACCCCTAAGGAAGAAAACATTTTATTTCAATTTTGGGGAGACTAAAAATAAGGGAGTTAAGAGACTCTCAGGAGGTGAATAGTTTTGTTATCTTTGTACAACTCAGGCAAAATATTTAGCATGTATTAGCAAAACCACCTACAATTTCAAAAAGGTTTCAAATAGTACCTTTGACTGATGACAGTGTACATCAATGATAAAACTGCCTTTTATTAGAAGAACTTGTTGTTAATTGTGTTATATCAAATAGAATGATATATAGAGAACTGCTTAAGCTAAATGAGAGTGGTATAAGCATGTAGAATCTTGGGATTATGATATTTTATTTAGGAATCAATATAACCTGCTATTGTCTCAAAATGAACTCAAAAATTGTTCACATCTAACCAGATACTAAAAACACTGTCATCATGAAAATCCTGATAATATAATACTGATTCTAATTTTGGTAATTTAAATAGCTCATGACTGACTTGATATCCCCCTTCCTCTATTAAACTTTTTCTGATTTCTTTGACCTTCTGCAATGATCTTCAATTTCTCTGACTACTTCTTGAGCTCACACTCTTCCACAGAGCACTAGATCATTTACCATGTGATGGGATTAGATTTTGAAAGTTATTCTTTTTCTCTCTGCTTCTCATTGAATTTCTTTTCTCTACTCAGATAGATATGAGTCACCACTTGCCTTAGAGAAATTCCATCACAGCAGAAACTGAGAAGTGTCAAATTCTTTTTACTTGAGTTTTACAAGTGGATTCCAGAAAACGTTAGGAGTAACACCTGATATAGTTCATTCACCCTGTGAGAGGGCTTAGTCTGGAGATCACCTAGTCTTCGCTCATGGGAACACTGTTCCATCAGCTGTGTCAGGGGATGTTGTCATTCTTGTTGCTGACCAGTGAAGCCAACATGGAAGCCAACAGTGGACTCCCCACTGCCCAGCCATGCCAGGAGAGAGAGTAGAACTGTTTCATGTCCACTGATCATTCCTTTTGTTCACATTCTTGAAGTTAGTATCTTAGAGTTTTGTTTTACCCAGTGAGCTCATTGCATAACATGGGGCACTCAAATACACCATCAACATTTGGCAGACTGATCCTAGAGGCCATGTGCTAAAACTGGCAAGCCTACAATGTTCCATTGAAGATTTGATCAGAAAACGGATTGTTTCAGTAATCTATTATTGTATATAAAGCACTCTGAAATTTAGTAGCTTAAAACAAAATCTATTAGCTTATGAATTTGGGGGTTGGAACTTTGGACTGGGATCAGGTGGGTGTTTTGCCTGGTGGTCTAGCCTGTATCTATGGTTACTCATGTGGCTGCTATCCTCTTGTGCTTGGATGGATAATCCAAGATAGCCTTGTGTTTGTGTATGGTGGTTGTTACCTGGACTGACACCCCCCACCCACCATGGTGTCTTATTTGCCAAAAACCAAGTCATGACTTTTTATATCTTGGTTTCAGGGCAGCAGAAGGGCAAGCGTGGAAGCTGCATGAACTGCAAGTAGCTATATGCTTTAGGCTTAGGAATCCCACTTCTACCACCTTCTACTTGCTAAAACAAATACAAGGCCAGACTAGATTCAAAGGGAGAGAAAAATAACAACATCAACAACCAAAACTCTGCTTCTTGATGAAAAGAGTGGCAAGGTCACATCACAAAGACACCTGCCCAGAGACATGGCAGGAATTTTGTGAGCATCTTTGCAAACAAGCCATGTGTTTATGAAAGCTCTTAGCACAGAGCTCACACTTTCCTTAGAAGGCAATGAACAACTGGCAGTGATGATGGCAGTGACCGTGATGACAGTGGTGACTTCAACTCATGCGTTACTGTGGGTAGCTTTGTGAGTGAGTGAGGACTCTATCCTTGACTTCTTTTTTTTAATCAAAATTGCTCTCCATAGGTTCAGGAAGGCTCATTTGGCCTTTCATCATGCTACTAGTTGCTGCCCTGCTATTGAAGATTTAAATGCAATGCTAAGAAGCTTTCCTGAGTACACAGAATAAGCAGTCTGGCTTAAGACCCTTAACTGGTTGCCAGAGAGGTCAAGGGGACAGGGGATGCTGATAAAGTGTGACCTCATGCTTACTTTCTGAAGTTGAAGCACAATCCTAATGACTTCAACTTCAAGCTTACATGCATTCATGTACTAAATATGGGATTAAGGAGTTCAAGAATATTTTATTGGAGTACTCCTTTAAGAATATTGAGGATAAGTTGGTGTTTAAGTAAACTTTCTCCCAGAAGCCACCCTATAAGCAAATCCTAAGAGAATGCCTCTGCTTTTGGTGTCTGAGGCAGTAGAACCTTACACATTCAGTGCTAATGGTATACTCACACAACCTGGCAGCTTTTATGAAGGCGATTATCTAAAAACTGTGCCATTTTTAACAGACTGGAATATTCATTTGTTTTGATGGTGAGAAATGTAAATCTAGAAGGTGCCACAAATATGTGAGTTGTTTTGTTGCTGTGACTGTCATTAGAATTCTCTTAGTGAAGAAAGAAGCAATTTCAACAAGCCTGGCATTGCTGGTGTGGTGGGGAGATAAGAACCGCCAAGCGCCAATGAGCAGCAAGATTCAGGGATGCACCAGAGCCCAGAGCCACTCAGCTCTGCCATGTTGGAAGCTTCAGGCAGACAATAAAAGACATGCATTTGGGGCCTGCCCTTTTACTTGCCAAGTGACATCTCAGCTACCATGGGGGACCAACTGATTTGTGTGTCACAAGAAATGGTTATTAATGGAAAAAAAAATGTTGCTTATAGGAAAGACATTCTTGGCTCAGAGTTTTGCAGGGAAGGCACTAGCAGTGTGATCACTTGAGAGGAGCAAAAAGAGAGCTGGCCTTGCTTTAAATCAGTTGGATTTCTTTTCTGTGGTGATGGCAGCATACCTAGAAAAATATGAATTTGCAAAAATGGAATGTTCTTCAGGGGAAGAGAGGTTCCATTTCTTTCTTTTTATATTTACAGAGGAAAAGTAAGTCCTGATATTCCAAATCAGAGCTCGTTTACTTCTAAGTCTTTACACCCTGTTACATGTAGGATTTATTCAGATTCTCTATTCTGGTCTACTTGGACTGGTAGCAGGATTAATCTTGAGGTAACTGTATCCCATTGACCTCCCTATTGACGCATCTACCTTCTCATCAAACTGAGTTGTCGTAAACCCACTTGATTAAGTGGAGCCAGTTTTGCATGGACTCTATCTGCATGGACGATGAGCAGTGGGGAGCTGAGAAAAAGAAAACCCTGACTTTCCACGGCTCCATGAAATAGCTTATTACTCCCTCTCTTACTGCTATCCCCCAAAGCGATAATTTTAGTAAGTCTGTTAGAATTAAGCTGATTGATCCTATGTGTTGTTTTAAAACAAGAAGTCATGGATTCCTTATTACCTCACTTCCCTAAGCACGGAGAATCTCATTTAACGATAAGGCTATTAGTGAAATATATTTTCCAGTGGTTTCTTTCAAAGAAGACATTAAGAAACCCTGGGGATTACCTAGGCTAAAACTCTCATTTGACAGGCAAATGTTTGCTGAAAACTATTGCAATGAAATATTGGGTTCAAAGGCACTCAGACCCTATGCAGTGGAACTGAGAAGAGTTCTCTGGAACTCTTTCCACTTCTCCACAAGGTTGTTTTAAAGTGCATTTCGTTACGTTACGATTGCCTTTCACTAGTCAGTGGTCCTCCCCAGGAAAAATTCTTCATCACATTTGTTTTTAATTAAAGTCACTACCATATTCTCTAGTTTCTTTCCCAGTTGACCTTTGAGAGCCCAAACCTAAAACCAAACACCAGGAAGTCAAACCTTTAAACCTCACGTCACAGTTTAGTTCTTCAATCTTCTGAAGTATCCCCTTTCTTTTTACTTTCAGCTAAGTCTACATATAGTGAGTGGCATCTCCTGCTTCTTTTATTTATTTTTATTTTTGCGGTGCTGGGGATTGATCTCCTGCTTCTTTTAAAGTGTATGTTTGGCCAGATGTGGTGGCACGTGCTTGTAATCCCAGCAACTCAGGAGGCTGAGGCAGGAGAATCACAAGTTCAAAGCCAGCCTTAGCAATTAAGTGAGGCTTTAAGCAACTTAGTGTGACTCTATCTCAAAATTTTAAAAAAGGACTGGGGATGTGTTCACTCATGGGTTCAATCCTAGTGCCAAACAAACAAACAAACAACGTGCTTGTTTATATATTGCTATCTTAAAGCTAATTTCTACAGTCCACTAAAGGTAAAAGTGAAGGTAGAGAGTGCCAATGTACATTTGTGATTGATATATTAACTTGTTCACTTAATATTTTGATTTGCTAAATAGTACTATAGGATTGAGGATGTAGTGGGAAAAGGAAACAGAAAGTCAGAAAGCATGCTTGCTCTTATCAAGTTATAATTTAAGGTGAAGCACAGAAAATCAGCAAATGCTTAAATATGTAATCTGTCAAGTGGCAATGAGACCGATGAAGAAATAGAAAGGAAGTATCTTGGGAGAGGGCATTTGAAGTGGGCAACTCCAAGCACAAAGAAAGACCCTTACATGGGTGTAGGCTGGGAGTGTTCAAGAACAGCAAGAGAACAATGTGGTTGAAGTTACTGAGTTGGTGGAAATGAGCAGGGATAATGAGGACAGGAAGTTGGCAGGGGTACCATCAGGTGGTGCCTTGGAGACTAGGGGACAGGGGAGCCACTTATTCCTGATCTGTCCTCAGTGTAGGCAATACACTGGATGTGGTTGGGCGTAGAGGCAGAGATGAGCCATCATCCCGGTGAAAGATCATGGTCCCCTAAGCAAGGGCCGGGTAGTGAACATGATGAGAAGTCCTGACATTTATATAAACATTGAGCCATTTCAGGAGGATTGAATGTAAGAAGTGAATCAAAGAAAGCAGTTGAACCGGATTCCAAAGTATATGGACTTTAATGGGAACTTGGGGGCAAAGCAGGTTGGGAGTGGAAACTAAAGATTATCTTTAGGATTCGCTACAATTTGGCTCTTATTAGCTGTCCAAGGGGAGAGGGCAACTAAGAATTTGGAGTTCGAGAAGGTTCTCAGGTTCAGGGAAATAGAAATTCTAAGGTCATCAGCCCAGAGATGATAGTATTTAAAACCATGAGACTAGATAACATTGGGCAGAAAGTGGTAGAAATAGGATTGGAGATAGTGGCAGAGAAAATAGCATTAAAATCTCCCATGAAGGAGGCTTCAGGGGAAAATTATCAGCTGACGCAAAGGAATGAAGTGCTGATACATGCCACAACATGGATGAAATAAGAAAACATGGTGCTGGGTGAAAGACAGTTGCGTGAAATGCCCGAAAATCAAGCCTACAGAAATACAAAATAGGTCAATGATTGCTAGGGCCAAGGCAGACTGGAGGGTTTAGGAGCAGGGGGTGAGACCTTAAAGGTTATAGGTTTTATCTTTGAAGTCATTAAATGTTCTAAAATTGATAGTGATCTGTTGCATATATTTGTGAATGTGCTGAAAACCACTAAATTGTACACTTCCAGTGAATAAATTGTATGTGAATTATATGGCAGCAAAGATATTATTTGAAAAGCAAAGGAGCAGGTTGGTGCCAGTGTCTAGACTCATGGTCAGGCACTGAAACTTCACCAACACTAGTACTATTGCAAATCAGTGCAGATGGAATACAGCGAAGATAAGTCAGAAAATGGTATTGTAACATGGTTTGGACTCATTTAAAGATCCCTGGGATTGCCTGGCATCCGTAGACCGCACTGTTTAAGAGAAGAGAAGTGTTGTGTAGAGCACCGCACCACACTTCCCCTGCAGAGAGCTTACTGCACAAGGGTTCACTTGGATCTCATTCAAGGGATCTCAATCTCTCAAGGAGCCAGATGCTATCTTTATAAATTGTTTTCACCCTATAGTATAGTCGAGTGTCATGGGCCCCAAGAGAAGACAAAGAGATCTCTGGTGTATTTCATTTTCAGTGTGGAATTGCATGAGTAACAATAAATATTTGTTGTGAAAGAATCCATAACCCCTTACAAATTACTCTTTGGTTGCATTTCTGATTGCTTTGTTACAAGCAATAAACACTGCCAGACAGCAGACCTTTGATACTTTTTAATCAAATAACAGAATCCTAAAAAGGTCAGAACTGTAACTTATAAAAGCACTTTTCACTGACTGTCCCAGAAGAGATAAAAAATCAAAATATGAGTGATTCCCTAAGCAGAAATGCCATCCAAACATGAGAATCAAAAACACATCGTTTCAAAGCAGGACCACATTGACAATGAGTTGGAAAAAGACAAATTTCTTTAGTGCCCTGGACGGCCATCTTCCATTTTCTCTCTTTCATCGAGGTTTGAGAAATTAAATTATTTTCTTGGGTTTGAGAAATCTGACCTCATAGCAACGAATGGAAGGCACCATCACACCACCAATCAGTTTAATAAAACAATTTGGCCCACGCCATATGGAATTTATTTACTTTCGCAAGTAATTTCCCCCAGGATAGTTAGAACTCTCTGACCGTTCATTGCATGCAATTTTATCTGGGAGGTAGAATCAAAGACAAGCAGTTATTTGCTTGATCTTGAGGTCTGGAGCAGTTGCCAACTATGTAGTTTTATTGATGCACTTGTTGCCTTCTCAGCCATTTTCCCTATTTTAAACAATCTGTCACTTGACAGCCGTTTGTTCTTTGCTCCATATATATCCTTTGATCACTGATTGTTCAGGAATAGAGGAGAAAAGGGCCCAACTGAGTGAAAATGTTCAGTAATTTAATGGCTACCAAAGAATTAACTGAAATATTTTTAAGCTTCATTTGCCACACCGGCAGCAATCTGCAACTAGAGAGAAAGTGAAGGTGGAATATGTGCACACGAATTTGCAAAGCTAACTACAGTTTTAGTCTGCTTTCTATTCAAAATTATGCATTTAAATAGTCAGGTAGTTCTCCAAGGCTTGATGTGAAAAACATCCCTTTCTTGCCTCTACCATTTCCCACTTCCCAAATCAATTACATTAAATTGTTTGGTTTGTTTTGATATTTACCTCTATTTCTGAAGACCATGCCTATAGATATATTGTTACTTTTGGACTGGTCGGTTTTAGGCATTAACCTACTTCCTTCCTCCTATGCCAGATGGGAATTTAGCTTTCTTTTATCCTTTCATTCCCTAACCCACATGGGTATACTTCCAGTGCCTATCTCCTATACTCTCACTGTAAGTTATATCATGACTTTGGTAAATATTTAGAATAATATTGAGTGTTTACATAGGTTAACTCTAATCCTGGATGAGACATGGAGTATGCTGACCTTACCTTTTCTGATCCTGTGCAACATCCTTTTCTTGCCCAGAGTTAATAATTGTTTTTCCAATTTTTGACATTGGTAACACTAGTTTAACTCTCTGTCAATATATTAAAACACTCTGTGTTCTGACTGTTGTATTTTATTAAGGAAAAAAAAGTCTCTCCTACAGTCTTCCTGTTGACTTCTGTCTGAATCAATGGGCTCCTAGACACAGGGTGTAGCTCCATCCGGAGCATTTCCTTAACCATCAGCCTACAGATTCCCCTGGACTGTTTTAAGGGATAGATTCTCTGTTTCCTGAATCCTGTTTTCATTTTTTGTTTAGGTCCATATTTTGGTATGCATGTCTTCCTGAAAGTTCAAGCATCAGAAATACATTTTGAAAGATCTTTCAGTGCCTAAAATACCCTTACTCTACCCTCAGTCTTCATTAAGAATGTTTTGCACAAAAATATTCTAGAACAAAAACTCTTTTCTCAACATTTCGAAGGGGTTTTGCTTTTCATAAATTTCAGGAACACTGATATTTTGAAAATTGATCTTATGTGATACTGCTTTTCTCCTTTCTAATTGCTTATATATTTTCTTGTCCCTAATATTCTGAAATTTCACAACAGTGTCCTTTGTGTATTTTATTTTTATCCATTGTACTGAGACTGTTTCGTGTCTGTTCAATCTGAAAATGCAAGCTCTTCATTTTTGGATTGCTTTGTTAATACTTTTCGATGATCGCTTTCTTATTTTTCCTTAGTATCTGTCTCTAGGACCTCTGCATATGGATGCAGTCCTCTTCTTGGACTGATCCTCTGATTTTCTTATTTCCTTTCTTTTTCCTTGTGATTTTTTCTGGTGTAGTTTCTTGACTTTACCTTTTGAGTTTCTTATTTCTGAAAACAATATTCATCAGAATGTTGTTTTTTTCTAAATGGAACTCTATTCTTTTATCTCTGAGGATATTGATGATTTTGCTTTTTCTCTGTATCATTTATGGATTCTCAAAATTGGTTTCTTCTGTTGCTTTGTTTTGTTCTGACTTTCAAACTACATAGTTTCCTCAAATGTGTCATATTAAGACCATGATGTTTAAAAGAGCGTATGAAACTACGCATGTGAGTTCCATTAACTAAACTAAGGTCTAGGCATTAAGAAGCTCTCTTAAAAATAGGAAGCTCTGGGCTACCTTTCTTTAAAAATATTTATTTATTTATTTATTTAATTTTGATTCATTGTACACAAATGGAGTACAACTTTTTCTTTGGTTTTACACAAAGTAGAGTCACCCTGTTTGTGTGATCATACATGTGCATAACTTAATGATGTTTGTCTCATTCTATTATCTTTCCTTCCACCCACCCCTCCCCACCCCTCATTTTTCTCTATACAATTCATCCTTCCTCCATTCTGGCCTTCTCTGCCCAGTCCTATTTTGTATCATCATCTACTCAGCAGAGAAATCATTTGCCTTTGTTTTTTGGGGATTGGCTTATCTCACTTAGCATGATATTCTCCAACTCTATCCATTTACCTGTACATGTCATAATTTTATTCTTCTTTATGACTGAATAATATTCCATTGTGCATATATACCACAGTTTCTTTATCCATTCATCTATTGAAGGGCATCTAGGTTGGTGAATTGAGCTGCTATAAACATTGATGTAGCTGTGTCACTATAGTACACTGATTTTAAGTCCTTTGGGTATAGACCAAGGAGTGGGATAACTGGGTCAAATGGTGGTTCCATTCCAAGTTTTCTAAGGAATCTCCATACTGCTTTCCAGAGTGGCTGCATCAATTTGCAACTCCACCAGCAATGTAAAAGTGTGCCTTTTCCCCCACATCCTTTCCAACACCTATTGTTACTTATATTCTTACCTTTTAAAGCATGCATGTATATGCACAATCTCTCTTCTTCTCCCCCCTTCCTTTCCTCTTCTTCTCCCCTTCCCCCTCCCTCCCCCTCTATCTCTCTCTTCCCCCTTTCCCCCTTCCCTGCTCTGTCTCTATATCAATCTCTACCTCCATCTCTGTCTCTTTCTCACGTGTGAGAGTAAAAAGAGTGAGGTACCTAGCCAAACTTCAGCAGTTCCAGCCTTCCAGTTGAGAGGCAGGCCAGACCTGAGAGTGAGGTCATCATGAATTTCTACTTCCCATGGAACCTCAGGATAACAGCGACTGTAGGAGTGACTCCAGATAATGCATTCAGAAGAATCACCCAGCAGAGCTCAGCCCAGATTGCTGAATCACAAACAAATACATAGTTTGAATGATGATTGCTTTAAGCAAAAAAGTTTTGGATTGCATCCTCTTCTGAATGGAAGAACCAAGGAACATACAGAGTAAGGATCTCTGGAACAGTTAAAATGCAGAGGAAGGATTCAGAGTTTGCCAAAGGATGAAAAGAATAAGATAGCTGTCTATAGAAGGGGCTCCTGAAATGCTCAATGGAGAAAATAAGGACCGAACCAATAAAACAACACTGAAACAGGAAGTGACAAGAAGTGTTTGTGAAGTGGCATTGGTAGGAATTTGGAACCGATTAGATACATAGGCAAGGGAGAGGGAGACATATTGAATGGTACACAAGTTTCTGACTTACCCAGGTAGGTAGAAAGTTTGAACATTCCCTGGGAGAGACCTGGATGGAATTCCCTTGGAAGGTATCGTGATGGATACCTTTGGATAATGTTGAATTCCAGACACATTTTTCACATTAGTGTTATCAGTCTGGTACCTAGGAAAAAAAATGTTACTCACCACCGTTGGAGTTTTAGTGTGACCCACACACTAAAAATTATACAGCTGTTACTTCCTAGAAGAGGGGTTTGGACCTTTCAGAGAGAGCATTTATTGTTGCTCCTGTGGGAAAATGCAGAAAGCAGGGAAAGCAAGTGGAAGGGCAGCCCTGCTCTTAGGTGCAGAAGGGTGGCTTAAAGGAAAGTGCTCCCAGTCTGGGTTCTACACTGTTGCTGTGCTTACTCATAGAGTAAGCTTCTTGACCTGGCTCTAGTTTTCCTTGACCAGGGAAGTATGATGGAGTAAAGATAACTCAGTTTTGAGCAATGCAGCACTGTCTATAAAAATTAAAAAACCAAGAATATTAGTATTTTTTAAATTTAATATGGCCATATATTTTTCATTTGACCTGCCCCCATTCAGCACCATAAATAATGTTGGAGTGAAAATCTTTGTTCTGCTATCTACCTTATTCCTCTGTACTGTTCTCCCTTTCCCCTTCCAGCCAGGGAGCTGGGAACACAGCTGTCCGTCTGTGGGTGCCAGGATCTCTCTGCTGCAGTCTGGGGGTGTAACTTTGGGGATGCAACTTCTCACTCCCTCTCCTTGGAGTGAACAGTTAATTTTGGAGCTGATTTGTGCCCTAATGGAGGGGCTCAACACTTTTCTCCTAGGCTTTGCTGTCACCAAAGAGAGAGATTTCTACAGATTTCTGTGTGTTTTGAAAACTTTGATCAACATACAAAAAAACTAGGATTATTAGAAACAAAAACAAAAATTTCATAGTTCTAGAACTTGAAAAACATTTTAACACTGAATTTGGGTATGTTGTGGAAGTATTTAGAGAATGATGGCCATTGAGCTTCCCAGAAGACTCTGACAGCTTTTTCACCAACAGATGGACCATTCTACAACTTTGATTCTGTGTTGACAAATCAGCCCACCCGGTAACATCAGTGTGCTCTGTTAGAAGCAAAAATGCAAAGCTTAATAATATTTACACACACTGGTATCTCTTACATGCTATAAATGTAAAATAATTGCACATTTTGTCTTGGTATTTCTTTTTCTATTTCTATATTGGCAAACATTGTAATGATGTTGTAACTTTTGAAATCAGTCAACAAATACTAATGATGATTCTTTGCCAAGATTATTGGAGAAAAATCTAATCCATCTGCATGGTTAAATCAAAGATGATAGATGAATAGACAAAATCTCAAAAAAATTAGGAACAGGCTAAAAAATAGGCCATTATAAAGATGCACACAGATCCCTCTTTTTATTGGCAAGATCACCTTTTCAGATTTTGTCTTAGGGGATGTTTCCCCAACCTGGTTTGACGATGTAGCATGTGGTGCTGATGCTGCGATGAATGTTTGTAACATTTTTTGGACTTTCAGGATGCCAAGTTATTTTCTCTGTCAACATATAATTTGATATTCTTATCCTGAGCCAAATTCATCAAGAAAAAGAAAGGGCAAAGAGGTTTCTCTTTCTTTGAGCTTTAGCCAACAAATATAATTTTTATTTATTACCAGGTGAAAGTAGCTAAAATAAAGGAGAGTTCTGATGATGTATTGTTAAATTTCAGTATTTATAATAGTTGGCCCACAATTCATGGGGGAAATGGCACTGTTTATTATTTGTGAAGTCTCAATTTTCTGCAAATATTGACATTTTATTATTTAAAATGACTATCCATCCTTTTTTTGAAGCCATAGCTTCTATTCAAACTAATTACTTTTCTCTGCAGCTTTAAATTGAGAATAACATCAGAATTCTGATAACTTTTCTTATGACCTCCATGGTTAAGGTTCAGTTGTAAATAGGGGATGCTCCTTATCTAAATTTGAATTTTAATGAATAATAATATGCCATTT
>JAJEJO010053928.1:62560-86561 GCA_020662805.1 Glaucomys volans
TGAGCTATATCCCCAGCCCCTTCCTCCATTCTTGCCTCCCTCCTACCCTGTATTATGTATCATCATCCACTTATCAGAAAGATCATTTTGTC
The DNA here is from genome assembly GCA_020662805.1 of Glaucomys volans. Lineage (NCBI taxonomy): Eukaryota > Metazoa > Chordata > Mammalia > Rodentia > Sciuridae > Glaucomys > Glaucomys volans. The sequence goes on from JAJEJO010053928.1 coordinate 62,653, forward strand.
TTTAGTTTTTTGGGATTGGTTAATTTCACTTAGTATGACATTCTCCAACTTCATCCATTTACCTGCAAATGCCATAATTTTATTTTTCTTTATGGTTGAGTAATATTCCACCGTGTACATATACCACAGTTTCTTTATCCATTCATCTATTGAAGGGCATCTAGGTTGGTTCCACAATCTAGCTATTATGAACTGAGCAGCTATGAACATTGATGTGGCTGCATCCCTGTAGTATGCTGATTTTAAGTCCTTTGGGTATAGGCCAAGGAGTGGGATAGCTGGGTCAAATGGTGGATCCATTCCAAGTTTTCTGAGGAATCTCCATACCACTTTCCAGAGTGGCTTCAATAATTTGCAACCCTACCAGCAATGTATGAATGTACCTTTTTTCCCACATCCTCACCAACACCTGTTGTTGCTTGTATTCTTGACAATAGACATGCTAATTGGGGTGAGATGAAATCTTAAGGTGGTTTTATTTGAATTTCTCTTATTACTAGAGATGTTGAACATTTTTTCATATATCTCTTGATTGCTTGTAGGTCTTTTTCTGTAAAGTGTCTGCCCATTTCCTTAGCCCATTTATTGATTGGGTTATTTGTATTCTTGGGGTAAATTTTTTTGAGTTCTTTGTAGATTCTGGAAATGAGTGCTGTATCTGAAGTATGTGTTCATTTACTGATTCTTGATTTTACTTCTTGTGCTTTAGGATTTTGCTGAGGAAGTCAGTTCCTAAACCGACATGAAGAATAATTGGGTCTACAATTTCTTCTACTAGGCACAGGGTCTCTGTTTTAATGCCTAGGTCTTTGATCCACTCTGAGTTTTATGCAGGGTGAGAGATATGTACTCAAATTAATTCTGCTACAGTTTCCCCTGCACCATTATTGAAAACTTTTATCTTTTCTCCAATGTGTGTTTAGAGTACCTTTGTCTAGTTTGGGATAACTGAATTTATGTTGGTTTGTCTCTGTATCTTCTATTCTGTTCCATTGGTCTTCATGCCTGTTTTGGTGCCAATATCATGTCATTTTTGTTATTATAACTCCATAATTTAATGTCTTGTATGGTGATGTCTCCTGCTTCACTTTTCTGGCTAAGGATGGCTTTGGTTATTCTGGGTCTCTTATTTTTCCAAATGAATCTCATGATTGCTTTTTCTATTTCAATGAAGAACATTGTTGGAATTTTAATAAGAATTACATTAAATCAGTATAGTGCTTTTTGTAGTATGACCATTTTGACCATATTAATTCTGCCTATCCAAGAACTGGGAGATCTTTCCATCTTCTGAGGTCTTCTTCAACTTGTTTCTTTAGTGTTTTATAGTTTTCATCATAGAAATCTTTCGCTTATTTTGTTAGATTGATTTCCAAGTATTTTATTTTATTTTTTGAGGCTATTATGAATGAGATAGTTTTCCTAATTTCTCTTTCAGTTGATTCATCATTGGTGTATGGAAATGCAATTATGGGTGTTAATTTTATAGCCTGCTTATTTGCTGAATTCTTTTATGAGGTCTAGAAGTTTTCTGGTGGAGTTTTGGGGTCTTCTAAATATAGAATCATGTTATTAGCAAATAGGGATATTTGAGTTCTTCTTTTCCTATTTTTATTTTTTTAATTTCTTCCTTTGGCCTAATTGCTCTGGCTAGAGTTTCAAGACTACATTGAATAGAAGTAATGAAAAAGGGCATCCCTGTCTTATTGCAGTTTTTAGAAGGAATGCTTTCAGTTTTTCTCCATTTAGAATTATGTTGGCCTTGGGTTTATCATATTTAGCTTTTGCAATATTGAGGGATGTTCCTACTATCCCAAGTTTTTCTAGTTTTTTGATCATGAATGGTTGCTATATTTTGTCAGATGTTTTTTCTGCATCTATTGATATGATCATGTGATTCTTGTGTTTAAGTTTGTTGATGTTATGAATTGTGTTTATTGTTTTCCATATCGAACAAAATTTGCATCCCTGGGATGAACCCCACTTGATGTTGGTGCCCTATCTTTATGTTCTTGTGTGTAATTTTTGAGTTATATGAATTTTTGCATTTATGTGCATTGGGGATATTGGTCTGAAGTTTTCTTTCCTTGGTGTGTCTTTGTCTGGTTTGGCATCAAGGTAATACTAGCTTGGAATGAGTTTCTATGCTTAGAATACTAGCATAGAATGAGTTTAGATGGGTTCCTTCCTTTTCTCTTTCATCTTCTTGAGGAAGGTTGATGACAGTTCCTAATAGTTCCTAACTGAAGGTCTGGTAGAACTTGGGGGAGAATCCATCCAGTCCTGGGCTTTACTTTGTTGTTAGGTTTCTGATGGGGCCTTCAATTTCATTGCTTGAAATTGATCCATTTAAATTTTGTGTCCTCCTGATTCAGTTTGGGTAGGTAGTATGTCTCTAGAAATTTGTTGATGTTTTCAAGATTTTTTATTTTATTGGAGTATAAATTTTCAAAATAATTTCTGATTATCATTTGTCAATTTGTCACAATATTTACTTTTTCAGCAGGAATTTTAATAATTTGAGTTCTCTCTGTTTGTTAGCTTGGCTAAGGGCTTATCAATTTTATTTAGTTTTTCAAAGAACCAACTTTTTGTTTCATCAATTTTTTTGAAAATTTTTTTTGTTTCAATTTCATTGATTTCAGTTCTGAGTTTCTTTCCTGTCTTCTGCTTTTGGTGTTGATTTGTTATTTTTCTAAGGCTTTGAGATATAATATTAGGCTATTTATTTGGTGACTTTCTGTTATTTCAATAAACTCAATGCAATGAATTTTCCTCTTAGAACTATCTTTATAGTGTCCCAGAGATTTTGGTAAGTTGTATTGCTCTTCTCATTTACCTCTAAATATTCTTTATTTCATCCCTGATTTCTTCTATCCATTCATTATTCAGTAGCATATTATTTAGTTTCCAGTTGTTAGAGTAGCTTCTATTTTTTATCATTCATTTCTAATTTTATTCCATTATGATATGATAGGATGCAAGGTATTAGCTCTAATTTTTTGTATTTTCTAGGACTTGCTTTGTGGCATAAGATATGGTTTGTTTTAGAGAAGGGTCTGTATGTTGCTCAGAAGAAAGTGTATTCAGTCATCATTCCTTCATTTCAAGGATTTCTGCTTGAATTTTTTTTTTTTAGATTCTCTCTTTATAGAAGTGATCTTTCACTTCGTGTATTTTCTAATTTTGCTCCTTACATTGTCCTTTACATTCTGGATTGGTTAAGCTATGTACATTCTAAATCCCTTGTCTGACATTTCTTCCACTCTGATGGCAATGGATTCTATTATTGGAGCATGTTGGTTTTTTGGGGTGATTTTTTTCCCTTTTTTTTAATGTTGCAGTTTTCTGCAACTGTTATCTAGCAGTATGGATCTTAGGTAGTATGGTTTCTACCCTGGGACTTATAGTTTCCTGAAGGTTTCCAGTACCTCACCAATTACGCGGAGACAAATAATAACAATCAATCCAAAAAATATGGAGCATTAAACCAAATAGTTTCTGCTATAATATCTACTATGTTAATTGTCACAATAAATAGAAATGATACGATCAGTTATTGCCTATAGTAATAACAATAATTTTGAAAGTGGTTTACAATTTTGAATGGTAGACAGGGAGAGAACAGAGTGATGTAGGATGTGATGATTATGAGGAAGGAGGAGAGAAAATAGAAGGAAAGAATTAAAGGAAGAATGAAAGAGAACATAATAGAGATTAGTGGTTAGCAGAAGAAAAATAGAGAATCAAAGGAAAGAGATAAGTGAGAGCAAAAATATGTACAGTGAAAAATGAAATTAAAAACAAAAGAATTCAAAACATAACCAAAATATACTAATCAAACATCTTTGTCCTCAAAAAGCTGATTCATGAAAACTAATTGACTTCAGAAATGATAGAAATGAGAAAAAAACTAAACATGAATATGTATATGTATCCACGAACCATTGAGGACGCAATTAATCAGAGAAAAAAAAATAAAAATAAAAACCAAAACTTAAAAAAATATCATGATTAAAAGTTAAAGAATGGTTTCTGTTGGAGTTCAAATGATTCTCAGCTTCCTCTCTCAGCAGTGTTATGTGGTATGTCCTAGAGTGTGATTGCCTGCTCTACCCTCAGGGTGGAGTTGCTGGAGTGTAAGGGGAAATCCCACTGGTGGAACTCCTGGCAGAGAGGTTTTAGGCTTAGGTGGTCCTTAGTTCTTCCTGGAATGGTGATTGGCCTGAACATTTTAAATCAGTGCACCTCAGTGACCCAGCAGTTGCTAGTCCACACTGGAGGCCTGGACCCCAGGGATCTCCCCTACATTCTACTTACATGGTGTAAGAGTCAATTCTTAGTCCCCACTGTCACTTGCAGACCCCACATTTCCTGGTCTCTTGGGTTCAGTCCCCAAACTCAATGTCTCCTGCCCCTGCCCTTTTGAACTCCTAGCCAGGTGCTCCTCTCCCAGCTGGTCTTGCAAGCAGCCAGATTGGAGAGGGTGGGGGGAAACTGGGTGGGTTTCCATGGCCATTATTTACCTGCGTCAATCCCTCTCCATAACTTAGGTGCACTTTATGTAATGCAGTATTGGTTTGCCAGACCTGTACTTCAGGTTGATCTCAGGTTTGCCAGGAATCAGTTCCCCCAGCTTCTGGCCCCTGCACCACAGCTGCACAATGGTTCCTTACTCTGTCCTCCACGGGCAGCCAGGAGAGATGAAGTTTCTTTCCCAACAAGGATACCATGCAGCATGCCTTTCAGTTTGGTTGGGCAGTGTCTTTGATCTCTGTTCTCTCCATACCCAGACATGCCCCAGGCCTCCTAAAAATGTGGATTCCTTTAATTCCCTTATCCCTCTACTTTGCCGACAAAGGGACTGTCCTGGCTGGTATCTCTGGCTGTGGTAGCAGTGGTGTTGCTGGGGATTTCTTTCTCATTTTATTATATCCAACCTCCTGAGTCCCTGATCTGCATTAAATGTTCAGTATTAAATTCCAGTAAAGCCCCTTGCCCCTCTTTTGTCACCCACCTTGCTGAGAAGCTGCCTATTTTCTTGGTTTCATGCCACAAAGCAGCCAGGAAAGCACCTTTTATATTCTGCCATTTTGAACAGCCCTTCAAATTCATATTCTTTTTAAATTATCCAGTACTCTTTATATATAAAGGGACAAAGATAGTGTGTTAGTCAGGTTGAGCTGCTGATTCAAAATTCTATAGACAGGGTGGCTGAACAGGTTGTTTGCTTCTTCACAGCTCTGGAGTCTGGACAGTCAAGAGCAAGGTGTTTGCTCATCCAGTTCCTGGTGAGGGCTTTTTTTCTGGCTTGCTGATGGCTGCCTTCTCTCTTGTATCCTAGGATGCTTTTCCTTGATGTGTACATGTGGAGAGGGTGAAGTCTATCTTCCTCTTCTAGTAAGGCTATCGACCTCAATATAAGGACGGAACCCTCATGACTTAATATAACCCTAAGTACCTCTCCAAACCCCATATTCATCACATTCAGAGATAGGGCTCCCAAATATGAATTTTGGGGGGAACATAAATACCTTTAGGTCTAGAATAGGTGGAGATGGTGTATTTCTTGTTTTCAGTGTGTGTGGGTTATGTAATAAGGAGTCTATTTCAAGGAAATATAAGGGACACCTCTCCAAACTCACCAAGCAAATGAAAGGCAGAGGCCCTGATCCCAGCCTGGGTTGCACTACCTCAAGAATTTGGACAGAGTAGGGCAAGATTTATCCATGAGTTTCAGTGGGACAGAGGAGATAACTACATGGATGACAGGATCCTGAGAAGGTAAAGATGAAAACTAAAAAAATATCCAACTAAACATTAGTTGGAAGAGACTTGGCAGAGAGAACCAATCTGTGCAGGAGACAAAAGGCCCGAAACCAGGGAAGCACTCAAGGGTGGAGGATCAGAGATGTACTAGAAGACAGAATATGGAAAAATTTAACTTATTAAGAAGCAGAGAATTTTTACCTAAGCCTAGGGCCATGAGGGAGCTTTTATAGCTACAAAGCCTGCTTAGATATAATAGAAACAGAAAAAAAAGCTCCATCTCTGAGCATGGTAATTGGCAAGAATATGGCAAATGTCAATTAAGCAGGCTGCACACTAGGGCCTGTCTTCAGCTCGTGGGGAAAATAAAATAAGAACTCAGAACTGGCAGACTAGGCTGAATGGACCCTTGAGGTAGGAGTTTGCTGAGGGGGATGCTGACCAGTGTTGAAAATGCTTTAAACTCAGTTTTCATCAGGCAGAACTGACTCTAGATCGACAGGCACTGTGCCCATCCCAGCTTGAACCAGGCTCATGGAGCCTGCAGGCAACATGTGGGTTCGTGTACAAAAAGAACAGTTCCCTGATTCTCTTGGGGTGGTCTTTGTACTGTTATGAAAGTTTACAGTTAATAGAAATCGAGGCCAATTTTTGTCTAAATTCATAGGAGCATTAATTTTAGAAATGCATTTATTTGCCTTTGTGAGCAGTTGGCTTCCCTCTCGCTGTTTCTCTGGGCTGGTAGTCCAGGCTGATTAAACCCTTATTGGTTACTACACAAGTCATCTACCTCCTTGTGTCAGTTTCTCTTCCTCTCCCCCCGACTCCTTTCCTTTAACAAGGGGCTTCTTTGTTTGGGATTATTATTAAATGAAATGGAGAATGTTGGTAATTAGTATGTGGATGGGACACTGGAGGAGGAGGTGCAAACGGGAATTCAGAGGCAGCAAGCTGTGATAATTCCATTACAGGCTCTGCTTCAGAGGGGCTTTTGGATTCCAAAGACATAATGAGACAGTAGGGGTCTGCAATTTCACTGACTGAGGGTCTCTCTATGATGTGCTGGGCGTAGTGAATTAGATTTGAGATCCATCATTTTATTAGTAACATTTTATCAGACTAAATTAGTGCCCAGGCACACAGTTCCCTGGGTTAAATCGATGAGTTCACCCAGAATGACTTTACCATCTCTAATCAGCAGTACTTTTCCACAGTTCCAATTTAGTTGAATAATTTTGTGTTCCTGTTAACGTCTCCTTCCTTCACATCCCTTTCTCCCAGTTGCATTAGAAACAGACATCGTTCATAACATACAGGCAAATTTAAAGTAAACTAAGCCAACTAAATGTAAAATGCAGCGATTGCTGTTTTTCCTAACAGGAATACAGGCATAATTACTACATTTTTTCCCCCTGTGGCAAACTCCCCAGTTAATATTGCAGCTTGAATAAACTGGAACTGAGGAATGAAAGTTCCCTAGCATTAGAGACACAAGATGAAAAAAGACGAGAATTTTCAAAAAATTTTATTAAGTCAACAAATGTACTGGCTTAGCCAAGATGAGTTTGTAAATTGCCCACCATGTCCTTGGTACTGTGTAAGTGTGTTCTTCTGGCTGGACTGATATTTGGATTGGTTAGGGAGCACTTTGAAGTGAACTTTCCCCTTGGAGACGATGGCTATTATTCTGCTAGGAAGATTGGGAGAAAACTCATGCTTTTTCATTTCATCTAAAAGATCAGCAGTTGCTCTACAGTTGTGTCTACTTAGCCCAAGGTTGTGTTTATAACAAGAATATAGGAGAAGAAGGACCAGGAGTCCGCATGGGAGCAGATGGAAAGATTGGAAGGCAATTAATTATAGGAAAGCAAACATACTCTCCAAGAAGGTTCAATAAGGCAGGAGACAGTCAGCGCATAGAGAGGCAGTTTAATCAGAATGTCTTGATTTTTTTTTTTTTTTTAGATCAGGGACCCCAGAGATTACATGGCCCAGTGAAAGAGCAGGAACTGAGGCTGAAGTTTTTGTTTGGTAAATGTTGTTATTGAATACCATACAATAAAACGTGCACATTTTTAAGGTGCCACTTGGTGAATTTCTTACAAATAGAAGACGTTTGTGAATTAACTATCCAGATCAAAATATAAATCATAAAGCCATCATCAGAAAGAAGAGACTACAGAATGGGAGAAAAAATTTGCCAACTCTACATCTGACAAAGGGTTAATATCTAGAATATATAAAGAACTCAAAACACTCAATAACAAAAAAAATCTGATTTTAAAATGGGCAATGGATCTAAGTAGACAATTTCCAAATGAAGCCATACAGAATGGTATTAGTATGGAAAAATATTCTACCTCACTCATCATCAGGGAAATGCAAAGCAAAGCTACCACGAGATACCACCTCACTCCAGTAAGAATGGCTCTTATAAAAATGACAAAAGTTAACAAGGGCTGGCAAGGATGTGGAGAAAAGGGAACCATTGCACACCTTTGGTGGGAATGTGAATTAGTACAGCCATTATGGAAGCCAGTTCCGAGGTGCCTCAAAGAATTAAAAACAGAACTACTATGCAATTAAGCAATCCCACTGCTGGGGTTTACAGCCAAAGGAAATTAAATCGGTATGTTGAAGAGACATCTGTGCTCTCATGTTTGTTGTAGCACTGTTCGCAGTAGCCAAAAAATGGAAATAGCCTCAGTGTCCATCAGTTGATGAGGAGATAAAGAAAACAAGATACCTGTACACAATAGAATGGCGTTCAGCCATAAAACACGTGAAAACCTATCATTTGTGACAACATGGGTGGAGCTAGGAATCATTATGTTCAGTGAAATAAACCAGATGACAGAAGACAAGAAGTACATGATATCACTCACAGGTGGAATAAAAAAAATGTTGATGTCCTAGATATGGGGAGTCGAATGGTGGTTATCAGAGGCTGGGTGAGCAGAGGAGATGGAGAGATGGGGAAAGGTTGCTCAATGGGTACTAACTTATAGTTAGGAATAAGAGGTTTTGGTGTGGTACTGCAGGTTGGTTGACTAGAGATAACAATTATGTAGTGTGTATTTCAAAAAGCTGTAAGAAAGGAGGAATTTGCAGCAAAGAACCCATGTCTTAGATGAGATATATATGTTTCACCTGATTTACATATTATATAATGTATATATGTCTTGAAATACCACATAATACTCTGTGTGTACAATTTTTATGTTTTTATGTATCAGCTAAAAATAAATTTAATCAACAGTTTTAAAAAATCCTTAAAATAACCTTAAGTGTTTCCCACTGTTTAGATGAAGAAATGAAAGCCCAGAGAGTTAAATAACTTATAAAATATCACACAGAGAGTGCTGAAACAGATTTGAACTCAGTGGCTCATAACGTAGGCCTGCCATAGAGTGCGTATATTGATATATTCTCATTCTAGCACCTCAGAAGCATTCTTATGCTGCCTCACACTCAATATCCCTCAAAAGTAACCACTATCATAATTACCACTGTCATAATTTTATTGGCATAGAATAGTTCAGTCCGGTGTCGAATGGTGTATAAATGGAATCATAATTTATGTATTCCTGTGTGTAGCTTCTCATGTTGCCTCTAAGACTCATCCATTTTTTTGCACATATCAGTAGTTCATTTTCCACTCTTGTTTGAAATGCAATTGTAGATTCCACTGCAATTCTTTCATCTTCTCTCAGTGGACATTTGAGTTGTTTCCAGTTTTGATGACCTCAAATAATGCTGCTATGGACATTGTTGGTGTACAACTATATACTATAATCATCACATTTTATTCGTCCTTTCCCTTTTCCTTCCTCTCTTCCTCCCATTCTTTCTTATTTGTTTGTCATTACTGTTGTCTTATTGAAATAAGTGAGTCCTCCAATGTAGTGTTGAATGGATTTGGTGACAAATGAAACCCTTGTCCTGTTTCTGATCTCAATACTTCTAGCCTCACCATTACCAGTATTTCTTCAAATGCTCCCAATTCTCTGTTCTCACTTGGCTTTTTCTGCAATTCCAATTCCATTAATGTTAGACGTTTTCACTCTCTCATATTTGGCACTGTCTTCTCTGAGTTTCATCCTTTTTGTCTGTGTGTCAATGTGATGTACTTTTTCCAGCCAAGTAATACTCTTTTCTTCTCTAACCTCCTGCTAAATTCATCTATTGCATTCTTAAGTTCAGCTATTCTATTTTCTTTTTATTTCTACTTTGATGTTTTTAACTGTATTTCTAGTCTCTGATAAGATTTCATTCTTTCATCTATTTTCCTAAGTGTATAGATCATGGTTACTTTAATGCTTATATATGATAACTCAGGACTTAGTGTTTTTTTTTTTGCTGTGGGGAAGAGGTTATCTCACAATTTTCTCACTTGGAGTTGTTTCCTGATATCCCAGGATGTTTTGAAAAGAGGCTTGAATGGATATAAAATTTTGTAGATAGTTAGGGATATAGCTCAGTGGTAGAGCACTTGCCTAGCATGTGCAGGGCCTCAGGCTCATCCCCAGCCCTAACAAACAAACAAAAATTTTAGAGGATTTGGATGATATTACTTCCTCCAGAGAAGTTTTAATTTTTTTCTGGAAGGTAGTTCGATCACCTTGGCCTACTCTAGATGCCTCTATGTCCGGTTGCTCTTATTCCCTGAGGATAGGCTTTTAGTGGCTCAAATGAAACCTGTATGTATTTCTCAGTGTCCCTTCTTTTTGATAAATTCTTTGATTTTGTCTCCCCAGAACTGGAATGAGACAGGGAGCTACGTCCTTAGGTCTTCAGCCTCCACCTCTTGCCAGACACATACCCGGCGATGAGTGGTAGAAGCCTCCAGGTGACATTGTCAAGGGATGTGGAGCTTATTCACAGGAGATCTCTTTCCCTCAGAGGTTGGTCCCCCAGTCCTTTTCCTTCCTTTGCCTTCTTGGTTCCCTAATACCAGCTATTGCTTTCCCAGCCCTGTGAGATTGCCCATCTCTGGACCATGGTTCTCATGTTAGCTGCAATATTGGCTTCAATGCTGAGGGTGAAAAATAGCAGCCTATTTGGGATTCACCTCACTGTCTGGATGTCTTAGTCACTCTCTATTGCCTTTATTTAGGTGTTCTGAATTTCACCCAGCCTTTGTTGTTATTTTGGAAAGAATATTTTGTATAAAACTAGGACTAGGTATTCTACTGTAGCCAGAGGTAGAAGTATAGGATAGAGATTTCTTTCCTTAACTCATTGGCTTGGAGGCTGAGCATTTGCTAAGCTTTATGAACTTGAGTTTGCTCATTTCTGAAATGGATTCAATACAAATTTCCTTGTTATGAAGGAGAATAAATAAGAAATACACATAAAATAATATAGTTCTTAGTATTTAATAAACCAAATATTTTATGTATTTTTTACTAATATAAACATCAGTAAAATAATATTTCATCTCAGGCACTTGACCCCCAAAAGTTGAAAGAATGTTCAAGGGTCTTTATATTAGCATTTCTACTTAAGTAGATGATGGAGACTCAAGATGAAGTAAGACATAGTCCAGGTGGGAACTGGGAAGGGACTGAAATTATGAAGGATGCAGAATCCGGAAAAATAAGCTGGGACTAGCCAGTCAAAAATATCACAGAAGTGATGCTGATACCTACCGGTAGAGAGCGTCTTACTCTGTTTGTGCTGCTATGACAAAAGTGTCTGAGTGATTTATGAACAACAGAAATTTATTTCTCATCGTCTGGAGGCCGAGAAGTACTAGACCAAGGCAGTGGCACATTCAGTCTGGTGAGGGTCTGTTTCTTACAGCTGGTGCCTCTTGCTGTATCCTTGTAGGCTGGGAGGGGCAAGGCAGCTCCCTTCAGTCTCTTCTGTAAGGGCACTGATCTCATTCATAAGGGTGGACTCCCTTCATGACTTAATGACTTCCCAAAGCCCCACTTCATAATCCCTACACAATTGGGACTAGGTTTCAAAATGTATTTGGAGGGACATGTCAGATCATACACAGCACAGATATAGGGACAAACAAACTTTTGGATCTCTGGATCATTTTATATTACTTCTTGTGTATTGGAGGGAGAGGTCATGATCCCAGAATTATTAATCATAGAAGGAAACTAGAAGGCTAAGATGATCAATAAAAGAGACCCCCATGAAGGCCAAGTAAACCTCAATGGGAACATCAAGATGTGATTCCCACAGATCTGCTACCACTGCATATAAATATTGGAACCTGCCTTTTTCTTCTATCTTATTTGTAGTTTTTGAATATGATCATGAGGAATCAATGAGCCAATCAAAGGATTGAGTACAACCTTATGTTAGACCTCCATATTTAGAAATACTTGGATTAGAACTCCAGTCTTCCATTCACAAACCACAAACCATAGGAGCCCACTCAGCTAATATGTAAATGGGAAATAATAATAATACTTGGGGTTTTTGGGGTTTTCATGAAAATCAAATGTGATATAAAGTGCTTAGCCCTGTGCATGATGCATAATAAAAACTTGTTATATGTTAGCTATCTGTGGCTGTATAAGAAAATCATTAAACAATGAGATAGATCGCCTTATAGTTTCTGTGCATCAGGATTTCCGAAGTGACTTAGACAAGTGGGTCTTGCTAGGGTCTGTCAAGGGGCTGCAATCAGATGGTAGCCAAGGCTGTGATCATTTTGAGGCTCAATTCAGAGGGTCTGCTTCCAAGCTGTCTCTTGTGGATCTTGGCAGGGTTGGTTCCTTAGCACTTGGGCTTCTCCTCAGTGTGCCTTATGGTATGGCAGCTGCCTTCCCCCTGAGCAGCACGATCCAAGAGAGAGAGAGGGCAAGCCTAAGATAGAGGACATGGACTACATAACCCGATCCCAACACTTCTGCTTATTAGAAGTGAGTCAGAAAGTAAAGTCCACACTCAGAGGAAAGGGATTGCACAGAAGTGGGAATTCCAGGAGACAGCTATGAACTGGGCCATCTTTGAGGCTGACAATGACATAATGGTAAATATTTGCAGCATTTCTGGTGAGCTAAGTATCAGCAAGAACAAAGCACATGCCATAGGTTATTCTTTAATTAAGCAAGGTGGCAAACACTTTGGTCCCCCAAACAGGAGTTTATATCAGATTATCAGGTGGCTTCTCTGTCCCAAGTTCCTGAGGGTGGGAGCCTCCAGCAGATTGGAGGGATCACAGCAGCTGATGGTACTGTGCATTTGAGTCAGTCTTGTCAGATCTGAGACACTCAATTTCTCCTTACATGATAGCCTTTCTCTGGTAGGGAAGACTTAAGTTGGCATGCATGATGGTCAGGTGCTAGGGCTGTAGATCCAGGCCGATCAGGTTAAAGTCTGCCTCCACCATGTACAGCCAGATAACCTTGGACAAAAAACATAATCTCACTGCATCTCAGTTTCCTCAATTGGAAAACAGGAACAAAAATAGCACCTACTTACACAGTTGCTGTGGGAATGAAAACAGTCATGTAAAGTGCTTTACAACAGTGCCTGCTCACAGCAAGTGCTCAATAAATGCTGGCTATTAGCACTTCTCTAATCAAAGGGGAGAAATTGCACTAGTGGGCCATACAGTTTCCTTTGTGAGCATGTTAACAAATATACCATTTCCAGCTTCTTGAACCAAACTCAAAGTCACACAAGCCCTGTCCTTGAACAGGTGCTATTGCTTCTGACTTTCTGAATCAACAGCACTCAGGAAATCCATTTTCCCAGGTATTAAAAGTGCTGGAACATATTAGCTGCTCAAAAAATGTTGGTTGCTTCCCCACTTCTCCCTTTGCTCCCTTTTACAATTAAGTCAAATTGAAAAGACAGCTTTACATAAAATGTAAAAGGTGAAGGAAAGCAACACCTGCTGAATGAATGGCTCAGGTGGAAAGCATGCGTGGATCCCAGGAGGAAATGATTTCAGGTGAGACACTCCCTAAGTGATTGCAATTACTAAGGGAATTTAGTCCATGGACCCAGCTGGAAATGATAGTTTACCATTGGGCCCCAAGTTCTGTCAATTACCTGACAGTCTAGGGTGAAATTGGGCTTTCTGGTTAAAATGTTCTGATAATAGAACATTTATCTGCCTCCTTAATTCCCCATGAATCCTTAGCCATTTAGTTTAGGTTTCCTATTGGTTAAAATGGTGTTAACTAGACCCATTTTCTCAGGCTGCTGATCTGAAATTCAGTAACACTTATATTTTTACAGAGCTTTCAGCTCCTCAGAGGCAAGTTTTTGACAAATAAAAGGAAATTCACCCTTTTTAATGATCCTATGAATTAAAAAGGAAAATTATTCATTGCAGTAGTAACCCTATTACACTTTCACTAGAAATGATTCTGCTTTAAATATAGGTAACCCGCTATGTTAGATGAGCGAATATATTGAATATGTAAGTGCATTTTATAATTATGGCACTTAAAGAGTTTGATATCATTAGAACATTAACTTTTCCCTTTAATTTATTAAGCAGTGAATGAGAGAGGATCAAATATCAGGGAAGAGTGTTCTCTTCAAGAAAAAGCATTGCCACAGTGGAAGAGAATAGCTTATCATTTCTGAACTAAAAAAAATTTGAAGACAATATAATTGAAGGCCTTAGCCCAATACTTAAGGCTATTAACTAGATAAAGTCTTTAATAAATTAGAGAACTTAATTATACTTTGTAAGTTCCTAAAAGAGTCAGAATATGTGTTGTGAGCTTTTGTTTGAGATGGTTTTTAATTTCATTGTTGTGCCTTTAAGGAAATACAAAAACTATTAATTATGTATTTGTTTTAATGTGTTTTTCCAAAATTGTGTTAAGATAGTGAAAGATAGTTATTAATCACAAAACATACCAAAAAGGGATATAATTTTCTCTTTTATAGCAATTGCCAGTGTAAGTTGTTTTCAGTAACAGTTTTGTTTTTTTTTTATGGCTGAAACATGAGTGAGTTTGCAATTTTGTGCAATGCTTTCTTATTGTAATGGGAAGTCACCATTCTCCTGGTAGATAATGGGAAAGTGCTGGGAGCCACCTAGTAATCTAAACCTAAAACAAATGACTTCAGAATAATCAGAAAAGATTATTCTTTCCCAAGGCCCATTGCATAACTGCAACATATCACAGAAAGAAAAAAGAAAGTGAGAAAGAAAATCAGATCATATTCCTCCCTTCGTCAAACTGGATTGATTTTATTTGATGATTAAAAAAAATCCTGAGTTAACAATGATATGTTGCACTGAGCCTGTGTTTTTCTAGGATCTGTCAACACGTTTATATCATTTAGCATAATGTTTTCATCAGATTTTAAATTGAAAGTGGTACAGAGCTGGGGCTCTCTGAGAAACTGAGGCAGCACAAAGACCCCTCCTTCAAACCCCAACTCTTTTTTATTTATTGTTTCTATTTTTTTGTTTAATTGTCAATGGATGCTTATTTTATTTGGGGTGCTGAGGCTCGAACCCAGTGCCTCACACATGCTCTTCCACTGAGTCCCAACCCCAGCCCCTCAAACCCCAATTCTTGTGACTAAATCTGTCAAGCAAGGTAATAGGAATGAGTTTATAGAAGGGATAGGAAAAGGGAAAGGGGACACTCTCAAGGGAGAGAGTGGGTCCTCTCAGAGAGGAGAGGGATAATGTGCCTCTCCTGCACTCCAGTTTTATTGGGGATCCCAGAGAAGTTTTCAGAGTCCTATCCAGGTCCACCTTGACTTTTGACTGACAGCAGGGTGACATCAGATTTTCAAGTCCCTAGTGCCATGACAATTCTAGGTCACCTTGGCCCCTGCTAACCAGCTCTAATTGTCTTCTTAACTATAAATTCTTACAGATTTTGTGGTTAGGAGGAATTATGCTTATGTTTCTGAATTTTTGGATCTGTTCTATGAAAAGGTACACAAAAGTCTACCCCTTCAGGGGAACTTGGGTTCCTCTTATTGACATTATTTTGGGCCTGTATTTCTCCTATAGAAAAAAAGGTAATTTGCTGACAAATGTGCCATATCCTATCCACTTAGGCCACACAGGGTTGCAGGTAAATTGCTTCTTGGGCGTCAGTACAGTGGGACCATTTCATAGAATTATTCTTTTAACTTGGTGTCCCTATCATTGGTACCTCTCTGTCCCCTAACAAAAGGAGGGTTATTATTTCACAAGAAAGACTAAGGCTATGGGCCTCTTTTCTGGCTGTTACATTTGATTCCAAGTCCTGTCATTTTCTTGGGTTTATAAAATCTTGATTCATTGCACAAATTCTTGTTGCCATCATAACAAGTATGCCACAAATTTAGTGGCTTCAAACAACCCCACTCATTATCTCACAGCATGCCCTGACTGGGTTTTCTGCTGATGGAATGTTGAGTCCCGAATCACCGTGTGGGCAGAGTGGTGCTCATGACTGGAGGCTGTTGGGGAGATCTGAGGGGTGTCAAAGTTCATTCACCATGTTGTCAGAACTCAGTTCCTTCTCTCACCTTCCACACAGGCCTCCCCATCTGCAAGCCAGCAGCAGTGATTGAGACCTCTTAACCCCTCAAGTCTCTCTTCCTCTTCTGCCAGACATCTCTGCCTTAAGGGCTTGTGTAACAATATGGGACCCAACTGGATAATACAGGATAATCTCCTATGCTCAAGTCAACTGATTGGCAACCTGAATTGCATCTGTCAAATTCCTTTTACCACATACCAACATAACCACAGGTGTAACACCAGAGGATGAAGGTCATAGGGGCCAAAATTCTGCTTTGTATATTCACCTGGACATAAGGAGAATGTCAAAAGGAATACACGAATTCCCATAAAAAATTAGTAGATCTAACTGCATGAGATTGGAAAATTTTTGAATGTCACAGAATGATGAAGTTTAATGAACAAAATGGTGCATATTTAGCATAACATGAAAGCTGATATCCTGAGTACATCGAGGGCACATACAATGGACAGAGGGGTCTGATAGAAGAGCGGCTCTCGGATGGCCCATGACCTGGTGTTCCTTCCCTTGTATGCCAACCAGAAAATAATCCCTCAGAATAAAGTTTTGCATGAAAATATGTTTAGGACAGAAAATGTTAACTTACAAGGTGGTATTATGGGTAAAATTTCTGAGTAAACCCAGAAGACAAGCTTTTCCTAAAACGAAACCCAGTAACAACAGAAAAATGGAAAGAGAAAGCCATCAGCAAAGAGCTCACAATGTCTATTCTCCATGTAATACATTGCAAAAGGTTCCAGTCAAGGAAAGAAAGAAAAGTACAGGAGCCTTGACCCTGATTGTGACTCTGCTTCCACCCTGATCCCACCTCATAGTAGTGAGGGAGGAAGGTAAGTGGAAAAACGACTTACATATTGTCTTTCTCAGTCCTGATCCTCTTGAGAGGCAGCTAGTTATGCATGGACACATGTTTTCCTAAATGGAGGTCCAGGTCGGTGGAGTGAAGGTGGATGGGAGGGGAAAGGTAGACACAAGGTGAGACACAAAGCAGCATGATAGGTGTACCACGGTGCTGGCCGCTGCCTTGCGAGTTGCTGCAGAAACTCAGCATTCAATGAGACACATCTCCTGAGGAACTGCAGGGACCGCAGAGTCCTGAGGCCTGCTGAGTGACCTGCTGGATATCTGAGATGTTGTGAAGTGCTGGCCAGTGTGGTAATGTGACACATCACAGTGTTTTGTTGTTCTTGTGTTTACTTTCCATTTGTTCCTACCCCCCGCCAAGGGCTTCCACTTCACAAATAAAATATGAACACTTGAATTCTTGCTTGAGGTCACAGTTGCAAGAAAAACTAGGTCACAGCAATTGGTACCAAGCCTAAGGTTAAAAACTAGTCCCTGGAATACAATTTTGAGTGAATATATTTATTCCTGACCAAAAACTTTGGCCAGGGGGGCTGGAATATGCCATAGAGGGAAATTTAGCAAGATCTCTTTCTGGAGCCAGAAGCTCTATTCAACCTCGCTCACCAGGCTAGAACATCCGGGGCTGTAGCAATGCACAGTGGAGACTGGCATGGCAATTTATAAATAGCTCCTTAAAATTTGCAGACAACTTCAGAAAAATATGCACTCTTCTCTCACTTCAGAGCAATTTTTGTTTTATGTCTTCTCCCCTTAGGCAAGGTCCTGATTTAACATAGTTGTAAAAAGAATGTGTTTATCATTTTATATCATATGTTTTCATTTTGTATTATATCCTTGATAAATTTTAATAACTAATGTATTAAGTAGAATATCCCATAATTCATTAAGCCAGTTCTCTGTTTGTGGATATTTAAAGTCTCCTTCCCCATCATTGTTTGCTTGCTTTAATTTATTTGCTATTATATATGCTGCAAAGAAAATGTATCTACATGTTATTCTGAGCTTTCATTTAAATATACTTATGTCTTATTTATCTCAATATAGCAACAAATTAAGAGAATTTGCATATGTAATATATCTGACTGTCATTGATTTCTGTATCTTTTTTTCTCTGCGATTTATTTAGTTGTTCAATTAAATGCTTAATGTTGTGCATATATGAGAATGCTGTGGCCTCCCCTAAAAACTTAGAGATAGGGGACGTTAGATTAACTTCTTATCCTTTAATGACATCTATAGGCATAATTCATTCAGATGTTTACTGGTGTCCAGTATATGCCAAACATAATTTTGGGACTTCAATGACAGACAAAGCAGGCATTGTCCTTGCTGTCATGGATGGATATGATTAATCATCTGTGTAAGTAATTAAAGAGATTATTTACTGATGATTGACTGTAGCACTTTGAGAGAACCCTAAGTACTCACCAAGATGGACTGGTTGTAATTTTAGGAAGTAGAGATATGAATAAACAAGGTAGTCAGAAGTTAGGAACCAGACTGATTATATTTTGTCCAGTTGGAGGAACATGCACTCTCTCCATAGTGTGATGTTCTATGTCCCTTGAGGGATTTCATATACTCTGCCAAGCACCTTCCACTGGTTTTACCGGTGTACATAAAACACCTGAGTATAGATGGTACAAATGTCCAAGTGCTTCATGTGAGCAGCTGACCGAGTTCCTTCTTGTGGCAAATTTATTGGTCAATCTCGGTTCCCAAACTCAAGACCAATATGATTGGTGATATCAAAGTCACCTGAAGTCCTTGTTAAAAATGGTGTCCCCTCTCAAATGACTGAAATAAAACATGCAAGGGAAGATGCAAAAATATTTAAGTAGTATTCTAGTTGATTCCTAGGCAGGGCCCGTTTGGAAAATTAATGACCTATTAATTAATAAAAAGGAAGCTCTTTCCTTCTACCTTATAAATTGTACATTCATGCCATGGAAACCCAAAGACTCGTTTACCATATCTGAATGCATAATTCTGTCAATTTTTCATGAGAATCAAAAGTATCTGAAGAGCAGTTCAGTTCATGCTACTTTCACAACTGTACCTTTTAGAAAACTAACAAATCGTCTAATTGTAGATGCTTGTTAAAAGGTAAAATTTTGATAAAACTTGCAAGTCACTTTTGGTTTTGAAGTGATCTTTGTTCATTTGAACGTTTTTCTCTACTAATCTAGATTCTGCCTGATATAATCTTTCAAAGAGGGGTGATACTTGAAGTAATTAACAGTGTGATTAACTGCAGAGGACACTGGCCATAGCTTTGCAAGGCCTTGTGCTGAGACTAGATATTAACCTATTTTTGGTGGATTATGGGAAAGTTCTGGGGATCACAGGAGGGTTGGTATGGTGGGAGAGACAAAGGAGACAGAAAATTCAAGTAGCAGGTATTTTTGAAAGGGTATAAAATTGTTTTGATATTTAAACACATGCATTCAATGTTGCAGCTTGTGCTAGTAAGGCAGCAATTAAATGTTGCTAGGAAGGGCATGGATACTGTCTGGATGAGAAAACACAGACCTGCACAGATAAGAAAGGTGATATTCCATTGGGACACATAACTGGGTTAATGAAAATCTGGGTTAATGACATCATTGACACACCTGCATAGACACACACATGCACAGTTTCCAGGTCTATATACATACAACTATGTACATATACTGATACCTAGGCACAAACTTGAAGGAGTCATCCGGTTGGTCAGTACTGGTTCCTTGCCTTTGAAGCTCTTTCCTTCTACCTTATAAATTGTACATTCATGAATTATGGACATTTAAAGATACACCCAATCCTGAACCATAGACTGCAAAATGAGCTCTCCTGAAGACATAGGGGAAAATGTACCTTTAAAAAAGTTAATTTACATTTTTGGGCAAGGTCTCTTCTCATCCACAATCTCTGGAGTGTGGGAAGTAGGGCAAATGGGTGGTTGTACACTTCTAATTACAGATATAAGAAGGAAAATCCCAAGAATGGGTGAACTATTTATCTTTGATCTTTCTAAGCCCATACAGGTATAAATATTTGTGGTAAATGTGCAAGGCCCCCTTCATACTTCTGATGAGGAGGCGGGTTCCTATGGTACTCTGTCTTTGAGCATCTCACTGCTAGCCATACACTGTTGTCTGAGATTTTTCACATTAATTTTGCATCATTGTGACTTTCAGGGACTCTGTAATATCTATGTTGTATGAAAGATGTTGGCTTTGATTTTTAAATTTTATATTGAAATGTGAGCCATCAGTTTCTTTAAAGCAAGCAGGTATTCATGGAACTGGGCAGGCAAACTTTATTTGGATGTAGGAAATGAACTTGTGCTCCCACCTAGTGTTCTCAGCCTCTAGGACAGAAGTCTTTAAGGTCAGGCAGTACTTGCAGTTGGGCTGAAGGACAGCAGGACAAACCTGACTTTGCTGAAAGCTGACCTGGTAGTGCTTGGATGCACTCTATGTTCAGTTAATTTCAACCCTCTTTCTTCAGACCCCTAAGTAAATTTAAGTAAATTGACACAGGAAATACTTTATTAATAATTTCAAAATGTATACCTACTGATTCCATCTTTGATATTGTCTTATTTCTTCTAATGTAAGAAACTTTTTAAAAATCCTAACGATGTGCTAGGTGCGGTGGCACACGCCTATAATCCCACTACCTCTGGAGTCTGAGGCAGGAGGATTGCAAGTTCAAAGCCAGCCTCAGCAACTTAGCAAGGCCTTAACTCAGTGAAAAACCTGTCTCAAAATAAATATAAAAAAAGGGCTGAGGATGTTGCTCAGTGGTTAAGTGCAGGGTTCAATCCCCAGTGCCAAAAAGAAAAAAAAAATCCTAAAGACTCAAATTTAGGAATAAAATGTTTCTAAAAAGCTTTTAAGCTATTGTTTTCCCTTATTATGCAAGATGATTGAATCTTCCCAAATTCACTTTACATGTCTAACATTTTTGAATACATACAATTCAACCTTGGGTTACCTGTTAGGATATTATTTCTGGATAAAAGTTTTGAAATTGGATGTTACAGGTCACAGATCTGTATTTATATATCCATTTCATGCTTCAGAAAACTATCTACCTACAATGCTTGATTACCAAATGATGTTGTATATAAAAATATATAAATGTGAGTGCTAGTTGTTGTTTCAATGCTGGAGAAAGAAAGAAATTGCTTAGTCTAGAGATGAAACATAAAAAGCAAAATCATTACCAATTGTTTAAAATGAATCCATTTATCTCTTTAAAACTGTATTGTTAGCTTAGCCAAAAAATGAACCTTCTAAATGTGAACAGTACAATAGCCACAGGGAGAGTTGGTTTCTCTAATCCAAACTGCTTTAAATAAGTGATTTATAAAATAATTGCTACAGGAAAGAGGTTACTTTGGTGCACTGCTAATATCTGAATAAGAACATCTGTGAATATGAGTTACAGGGTTAAGATACCTCCTTGGCAGAACAGGGACACAGATAAGAAAAGGACTGACCTGGAACAGGCAAGCAACAGAAACCTAAAATAAAATTGCTTACCAATTTCAGTTCACCTTAAAGATATCTTTGGCTATGGCAAGTTGCACCAAATGTTTGATAAAACATCTAGGTTTTCTTGACCAGGAGTATTTTATGCTTCTGGGAGCTGTGCTGGACAATTCACAGGTGTGCTAAAATATAACGTGATGCAACCTCAGTCTTCAATATGATCAGATTTTGCTGGCATGATCCTGGAAGCTTTTAGTGTCAAAATCTATGAAGAGAATGAAATGAATTTAATAATTAAACAAACCACTCACATTTACAGTTGGCCCTTGGTATGTGCAGTTTCCATGGATAGAAAATATTCAGGAAAAGAATCACATCCCTACTAAACAAGTGTTTTTTTTTTTCTTGTCATTATTCCTTAAACAATACAGTGTAGCAATGATGTAAATATCATTTATGTTGTATTGAATATTATAAGTAATCTATATATGATTTAAAGTATATGAGAGGATGGATATAACATATGCAAATATTATGCATTCTATTTAAGAGATATGAGCATCAGAAGATTTTTGGTACCCGTGGTGGGTCCTGGAACCAATCCCCCTAGGATCCTGAGGGATGAATGTATGTATACAAAAACAAATACCATAAAAGGACAAGCACCCCCATTTGCTCTAAAGTTCCCTTAGATTTTATCACATGCTGTAGTGGCAAGCTATAAAGTGGTTTTCTTTGCTATCATTATGGGAGGTTGGGTGAAGGAGAGCTGTGGATTTAGAAATTCATGAAGTGGGGAAGTGTTTAAAAATGAGGAAAGAATACAGAGCTGGAATGACTTAAAGAGAGCATTTTAGATGGACACTTGTGTTTGAAAACAACAAGAAAGAGTGAGGCAGTCCATCAGGAGGAGGCAGCTTTTGAGCACAGAGAGAGAGGTTGGTGTTTAGTTGTGGGTCCTCCAGCTCCGTGTTGTCTTTATTCCTGAAAGTGAGATTGCACTGACTGAACTGAATAGTTTCCCCCACATTCATATCCACTAGGAATTTTGGAATGCAAATCTGTTTGGAAATAGAGTCTTTGCAGATGTCGTCAAACTAAGATGAGATCATGGATTGGTAGGTCATAGTGGGTTATCCAGCAAATGGCATCCCTTATAAGAAGAGGAAATTTAGACACAGACACTAGAGAGAATACCATGGAGAGACAGAGGCAGAAACTGAGGGCTTCATCTACAAACCAAGGAACACTAGGCATTGCCAGCAACCACCTCAAGTGGAAAGAGAGACCTGAAACAGAATATTCTCCCCTGAAGCTCTCACAATGCACCATCCCTGTGGATGCCTTGATTTTGGAATTTTAACCTTCAAAACTGTGAGATGATTTCTGTTGTTTTTAAACCTTTAGATTTGTGGTACTTTGTCACTGAAGTCCTAGGGAACCAATAAACCTGTCTAAAGAGTCTTATCTAAAGAGAAACAAGAAGAAATGGGCCCAGGAAAAAATCTGTTTTTAATTTCTATAATCATTCCTTAGAGATTAGGGTTCCCAAAACTTTTGTAAAAATAACTGTGTCTTATTCAGTTTCCACTCATCAAGAGTGGAAGCTAAATCCTAAATCCTAAATAACCTAAATAAATTAAATCCTAAATAACCAGAGAGATACATGTGTTTGCAGGAACCAGCTTGACGACCTGGTGGGTGAGGCTATGAAATTGATCAATACATTCAATTCTCACAAATCTCTTTTATATGAGGATTACCACCTTTTTCTCAGAATATTTCACTTTTCCAAGTCTACTGTCAATAAGAATGTCAAAAAAAGAGAGAGAGCAAAGTATAACTTTAATCTAAGAAATAAAGTATTTATGATAAGAGTATTTGGAAAATGTCCTGAAAAAAATTGACTTTCCATTCCTAAATGTTGGGTTGGTAACACTGAAACTCTTGCCAATAATTCTTATTCATTCTAAGAAGAATTTTAAACTGCCATTCAGAGGGGGAGAAAATAACTAGTGACACATTGCATTTTAATGTAAGTGACACAAAATAAAAGTAGCTGATTAATCAAATTAGCGTTCTGACACTTTTGTGCACAATTTTAAACTTGGGATGCAGGGGAAATATGAGCATTTTATTTGTGAGTGTGTGTGAGTGTGTGTGTGTGTGTGTGTGTGTTCTGCTTCATTAGGAAAAAAACTGGAGTTGGTCTTGACAGCTACATTTAAAGACCTTGTGTCAGAAATGCCAACATAAAATACTGGACAAAAAATAGTTGGGTTGCAGGCACAAACTATAAATATAC
>JAJEJO010053929.1:0-103691 GCA_020662805.1 Glaucomys volans
CTTCCTGTTGGCATGCAGCCCCCCTGCTGCACGCAGCTGCTGGCCAGGTCCCCAGAGCCGCCCCAGAGGCTGGCAGGCCCCCCGGGAGCCCACGCTCCCGCTGTGGTCACATCCCAGGAGGGTCCACCCAAGGGCAGTCCTCACTCATCTCCTCACCTATAAGAGGAGGGACTGGCTAGGTGACCCCTGGCCATGCTAAGCCCAGGTATATTTGGTCAAGACCCCTGGTCCTGGTGCCTGGGGTCTGGAGACCCCATTCAGAATGACCTTGACCTCATGGGAGCCACTGAGCTTGCTGCTAGAGGTCTGAGTCCTGGAAGGGGAGCCCTGGGAGCAGGGCTGTGGAGGCAGGGAAGCTGACTCAAGGGAGCGGTGGGCCCGTGGTCAGTGTTCTCTCAAAGCAGGTGGAGCTGGTGGTCTGTACTGCAGAGTTCCCACATGCATGTCTGCCCCAGAGTGAGGGTGGGTGGGGTGGCTTCAATGCCCTGAAGAGACTCTGAAGGCCTCCTGTTGGGTTCTTTTTAGAGGTACTTCTCATCTAGTCCTAATTTTGTGAGGGAGGAGGCAGCTCTGCTGACCTGCTTCTTGGGAAAGTACAGGTGGATCCTCCCACCAAGAGCTGGGGCACAGACCCCTGAGGGTTAGGTGATCCTGGTACTTCCTTAAAGGCTCCATAGCTGCTATCCAAGAAGAGGGCTGGCATATGTTTAGGGTGACTGCCAAATACCCAGGGCCAACCTGGGTCCTCCCCAAACTGAGCTGTAGAGTTCTTTCATAAGAACCTCCAGCAATAACTGGGGGTAAGGGAACCACCCAGGGTGTGGGGACCACCTTCCCAAGGCCCAGCTCTTCCTGCGCAGCCACTTGGCTCTACCCGGTGACCCTCCAGGGCCATGGTGAGGCCTTCCTTGCCAGGGGGCTCTCCTTATAGGGGAGGCTCAGGCTGTCCTGAAAGGGGTCTATTCTCCCCATGAAGGCCCAGTGAATAGTCCTGAGTCTCCATTTTATGGCCTTTTAGAAGAACATGTGGGAGGGAGGGGCTAGGGTTAGGAAAAGATGAAGCTAGTGGCTCCTGGGGAGGCCTGCTGCCCAGGGGACAGTGGCATGAGGCAGGCCCCTTTGAGTGATACTCTTCCCAGGACTCCTGCTGCAATGCCCGCCTGCCTGCAAGTGAGCAAGGGCGACGGTGCATGAGGCTGCCTGCATGTGTGGCTCCGCCCTGGGCTCCAAGGGCCACTCTGTTCTGGAAGGTGGTCAGTGCATGTTGATGGAGCCCAGCATGGCTGTCCAGGGTGCCCAGCTAGGGGACAAGGCAAAGGTGGGGCTGAGGGTCCCACCTGCCTGATGAGGTTGGTCCAGCTGTACTCCAATGGTATGCATCAGGAGTCTCCCTTCTCTGTTTCTGTCAGACATCCCAGTGTGGCAGAGCACCTCAGCCAGCAGGGAGACCCTCCTGGCCTCCGTGGTCCTTCCCACACTGAGCAGATGTAAGAGACAGGAGACCATGACTATCAGGCCAGCTGTGGGCTGACTGCCATTGCTTGATTTGACCATCCCTGGGAATAGGCAGTACCCTCCCAGGGGTGGAGGGTCATCAGCCTGTGGAGCCCCCAGCCTGGGTATATGGGATCCCATGACTACTCCATCCACCTTTGGCTCCTGCTGCACCTACAGGATGTAGTTAGTCCAGGGAAGATATGAATGTTGGAGAAAAAAGTGGACTAGGAAACAGGTGGCCAGGAACTGCATACTCAGGAAGGGCCAAGCTGTGCCTCATGTTGCACTCAAGACATGCACAGGGGCTGGTGTGAAACAGGGAGGGTGTTGAAATGACATAGGTATAAACTCAGGGCTCAAGGCTTTCTGGGACTGGGCCAAAGCCATGGCTTATCCAAGTCCTCATTCTCGGCGCATCATCCACCCCGAGTCTCAACTCTGTCCTTTTCCTTACCATGGATAACTGTTAACATCTCCAGTAGTGCAGCTTGTAAATATGGGTTTTGACAGACTTGAAAGCCTAAATGGAACCCTGTTATGACCACGGACAGTCTCAGGGTCTCTACAGGCCTACGGGTACTTCCTTTCCTATGGGAGTTATCTGGGGACAAGCCAAGAGGGAAGGTGGGAGAGTCCCACACCTGGCCAACTCTCAGATCAGGATTGGCCTGTACTGTTTCAACTCAGAATCCAACTGGGAATGTGCTGGGTTGGGCATGGCTGTGTGGCCTGACAGGAGGTAGAATCAGGCCTGCCTTGTGCAAAACAGCCCTTGAAAGTGCTACATTTTTAAAAGCTGTGTCCCTTGAGAGATGGAGATCCCTGCCTTGTTGCTCATCTTGCCATGACAAGTATCCTTAAGACTCTTGTCTTCTGTAGACCCCAGGGAGGAGCCTGTTCCCTGCTGTGTCAGCAGCAGTTCAACAGCAGGGAGAGGTCTCCACGCCACAGCCTCAGCAGTGCCAGGCCCCGCTCCATGCTAGGAGCAGATAGACATTCCATGCTGCCTGCACTGGGCAAATATCTTTGGGGATGAGCTGTGTGTTGGAGATAGGGAAGGAAGAAAGAGGATGGGATCCACAGATGGGGACGGGGCTACCCTGGACCGGGACTGGCCTATCCCTGTGTAATAAGTTTTAAGGAGACATATTCTAGCCCCAGAGGGGTAGGATTTTCACAGTCTGCGCTCTAGGAAAGTGAGAAGTTGGAATTTCTAGTCCTGGGAACCCCTGGCAGGGCTGCCCTAGGGTATCAGGGTAGTCCCTGTAGCTCCATGGGGGATGGGGAAAGGGTACTCAACCTTTGGAGGATGAACAGCAGAGGACAGGCTATAGGAAATGAATGTCTGGTTAACCCCAGGGGACACCTGCTCCCAGGATCCTGGAGTAACCCCTGGACTTGACAGAGCTTTTGAGAGAGTTAACAGATACTCACCGAGGGAGACTGTGAACCAAAACTGTGCCGCCACAGCAGGCCTTGCCTGCCTTTCAGGGTCTTGAGGTGGTGTGCAGCTCCCTGGGTGGTTGTGACCTTGTGCCCTATGTGCAGAGCCTGGGAAGGATCAGGCATGATTATCTGGCCAGGAGGGGACATGGTCAGCAGGCAACACTGGGGCCCAGGCCTGGACTCTGAATTGAATTTGTCCATCCAGAGCAGCAAATGTCAGAACTGCCCTGGGGGATTGTGGGTAGATGCCAAGGTCCCCAGGCTTCTGACTTAAGAGGGCTGGGTGGCCCAAGAATTTGTATTTCTGACCATGCAGGGTGCTGCTGCTGCTTCTTGGGGGACACCCTGTTTGAGAATGCTGCAGCGCCAGGTCTCTGTGTGCCTCTGTTCCCTTGGACCCAGTTCTGCCCTGGGCAGTGAGGGTTCTCCTCTGGATAGGCAGCAGAGCCCAGCATCAGGCATGGTCAGCAAGCATCCTGGAACCGGGTGTGTAAGGAGCTATGCCTCCTCCTCTCTCACTGGACCTGGACCCCACCCCTCCCACGCCCTTCATGCTGTGCCCAGCCCTGGCTGCTTCTCTAACCCTGCTGTGCCGGCCTCACGGCCACTTGGCTCTCCTTGGGGAATGCTGGGCCAGGACGGGCTGGCTTTGCTGCCCTGTGTGAGTGCCTGCCTGAACCAACACAAATCTTGTTTTCTCTTTCTTCCTCTCTTCCTTTCTCACTCCCTCCCTTCCTCACCTTTCCTTTTCTGTAAGGTAAGCTGACTTCCTCTTTTTTTTCTTTAAGTTCTATAATTAAAATTCTAACTTCTGCTGTAGAGGGTGTAGATGCTGGGGTGGCAAGGAGTACAGGGCAGAGCCAGGCCTACCCTCACCTCTGAGGGGAGTGTTGGGGTCAGAGGGTCATCGGCTGGGCCTGGGCATCCACTGGGGCTTGTGGGCAAAAAGGCTGGTGTTGGTCCCAATGAGTGCCACTAAGAAATGGTCCCACAGGCAGGGCTGCTGGGGCAGTTCAGGAAGACAGAAAGGCCTAGCCGTTTGGACACTGCTGGAGAGGTCTGAGTCCCATTGTTAGAAGTAGTAGTGGGGTCTGAGCAGGGCTATTACCTGGGCTGGGATGAACCCCTGCTGGGAACATGACAAACTGTGGGGGTCAAGACCTTCCCTCCTTGCTCAGCTGCCCACCAACCCCAACCTGCTGCCAGCCCCCAAGGGAGGGGGTCAACATTCTGCCTTCCTCTTGAAAGCCAAGGGGCACAGAGCTAGAAGGCTCCTCAGTGCCCTGTAGGAGCCCCAAGGTTGCAGAAGATGCTGTGGAAGGGGCCATCCTGCAGTGAGGGTCTCTGGGCAGCGTGGCCCAGTCCCCTCTGGAGGTTTTGCTGCTGCTCAGAGCCTGGTTAGGTGCCAAAGCCACAACTGCCTCTGGTCCTGGGCCTCACTCCTGGGGAAAGGGCAGAGGTAGGTGGGAGGGTTGGGGCCACAGGGGACACAGGTCCACCGCTCACAGTGCCTCCTTCCCTCCCAATGCAGCAGCCAAGAGTTTACTCAACAAGAAGGCAGATGGAGTCAAGGTGAGGAGCCAGTTTGGCCTTGGGGGCCCAGAGCCTGTGCTGCTGCCCCTGAGGCTGAGGCTTTAGAGGCCCTGACAAGCATGGGAGGGGAAGTGGGTACTTTCTCCCCCTAACAACTCCTCTCCTCTCTCTCCACAGCCCCAGACAAACAGCACCAAAAACAGTTCGGCCATCACCAGCCCCAAAGGGACCCTCCCTCCTGCTGCCCTGGTACTGAACTCCTCAGTCCCTGGTCCCACCCACACCCACTGTCAGAGAGGTCCCTGTGAGGTGGGGTCCGGCCCAACCTGGCCTGTCTCTGAGGGCACACACCTACCCCCACCAATCCCACACTTGCTGGGGGCAGTGATTGGGGGTTTGGTCCCTCAAGGGAGAGACCACTGTCAGGGGGCCCCAGGTTCAAGCTGGTGCAGAGTCACTCAGAGAACCCCTTTCTGGGGTCCAGAGATGGAGGTACAGAGGAGAGGTCTGTCCTCCCACCTATGCTGCCTTAAGGGTTGTCCCCCCAAGAATCTGCAGCAAGAGATGTTCAGGAAGCTGGTGAGACAGAAGACAAGGGCACTGCCTCAGCTCCCCATCCCCCCAGGGACCTCATCCTCAGCTTTTCTGCTACCCTCAATAGGCCAGCCCACCTTAGAGGGGCCAGGCAGGGCTCTGCAGGGGTGCAGCCTGGAGCGACACACCCCAAGTCCCATGGGTTGTGAAGGGCCATCGTGGTGTGGTGAAGTGTCCAGCATCAGCCAGGGTGGGCTTTCTCCTCTGTCTGTTTCCATCAGAACCAGGGTATCCTGCTGGTCTGTGAATGCCTGAAAGGGAGACTGGGGGCTCCCCTTGCTGGGGAGGGGTGAGGCTGCCCATGCCCCTACTGTGTATCACCCTGCTCCTTGAGAGGGTACTGGCCATCTCTGGCCCCCTTGCTCTGGGGGGCTCCTGTCCAGGTGAACCTCACAACTGGCATTCCCAGAGATGTGGAGTTGTGGCATCAGCCTCCTGGTGGGACACCATGTGTTTGCACTATCCAGGGGGGTCTGAAGTCTGCTGGGCCATAGGCTCCTAAATTTGCCTAAAGTATGCTTGGTATCCCCCATGGGCCCCAGGCCAGGCTTCCAGGAGACAGCCCAAGACTGTCCACAGGAGGACCACTTTTACCAAATGGTTCCCCTGAGCTCATGGGGAGTCTCCCAGAAGAGGAGAACTGTCCTGCATAGGCAGAG
The DNA here is from genome assembly GCA_020662805.1 of Glaucomys volans. NCBI lineage: Eukaryota > Metazoa > Chordata > Mammalia > Rodentia > Sciuridae > Glaucomys > Glaucomys volans. The sequence goes on from JAJEJO010053929.1 coordinate 5,730, forward strand.
GAGAAGCTGCTCAGAGCAGCCAGGCTGTGTCAGGAGGGTGCCAGGCACCACCCAAGGCCTCCCAGTGGCCAGGGTGGCCCACACACTGGCCTCACAGCCAGCCCCCATCTTGGGTCCCGTCCAGCCCATGTACCACTCCCACCCCCATGGCATCTTCAAGTCTGTGCCTCCCCCAAGTTGGGGCATAGGGTCCAGGCAGCAAAAGGTGGGGAGAACTCCCCAAGGCAGAGTCCACACATACCTACAGCTTCTTTTGGCCCCCACGAGCTCCATCACCCCTCAGGAGGGCAGGCGCCGTCTCCAGCCTGGGAAGATCTGTTGGTTCCATCATATTGGTCAGACCCCAGCCTGCTCCACTGCCCTGAGGGCCATCGCTGACCACCTGCTGCCTCCATCCCTATTGGGCCATTTCGCTGACCACTTGTCGCCTCCATCCCTGTCCCCTCTGCTCTGCACTCTCTCTGGGTGGACTCTGGCCACCGCCCACTCCTCCTCTGTCTCCCCGGCTCCCCCTGTCCTCTGCTTCCTTCTTTCTCACTCTCCCTCTCTTTCCTTCCTCTGTCTGCCGCCTTCTATAGGAGCCTCAAACCACCGTTATCCATAACCCAGTGGACGGGATTAAGGTACTGCGGCTGCCTCACTCCTCCTCACCCTTTCCTCGGGCAGGAGGTGCTGGGCCCAGGAGGAGGGTCTGGACAGTGACCTGGGAAAGCATTTGTGCCCAGAATGGAGGGCAGGTGTACGGTGGCCTGAACTCCCAAGGCAGGGCAGAGCCCACAAACCTACCTGCCAGGGGCCACAGCAGAAAGCCAAGCGCCAAGCTTCACTGGGAAGAAATCTTACAGCTCTGCCATGTCACCACATGCCAGCTGTCAGCCAGGCTTCAAGGGGACCACCCACTAGAGGCACTGGGGCAGCTCCACTGCTCAGGAACTTTGTCCTTGCCCCTCTGGCTGTCCCCACCCCTCACCCCCTGGCGTAGCCCCAGTGCTTCCTGCTGAGCGGACCCTCCCTCCTCTTTGCTCTGCCATCTGCTCCATCACATTGGCGTCATCACCTGGGGCTGGGGAAGGGGCTGGCTCTCTGTGGTGGTGGGAGGGATGGGCAGGTGGCTGAACCCTTTCCAGTACAGCAACCATGCCAGCAAGAGATCAGACTTATACCTAGGCCTGGGCTCCCTAATGAGCCCCCAGGATACCTTCATGGGGCCCCCATTGCCTTCTGAAGGTGTCAGAAGACACCTTCCCATGGCAGGGACCAGAGGCTGTGGGCATCCACAGTGCTAGGCACCAAAGACCTGGCTTCTTCCCACTTGGATGATTGGTACCTCTTAGGCACGGTGTGTCTGGGGAGGGATCATGTTTCTCTGTGAGGGACCCCTAGACAACATTTTCTGGGCTGGGGTGAGCCATGACCCTATGCTTGAACACCCCAGTTCTGGCCTAGGGCCCAGAACAAAGTCCAGTCAGTGTCCAGACCAGGGAGTAGTTCCTCAGTGACCTATGAGATGTTCTTTCTAAGGAACAGAGCAGGACCCTGGGGAAATGGGGCATCTGGATGCTGTTTTTCTCTGAAGGGCAGCAGACACTTGAGGTGGGAAGGGCTGGGTCTGGCTGATGGTCCAGGATTTTGAGGGGTAGATGGCCCAGGAGGGCATCTCACTTTTCCTGGGGGAGGGGTTGGGGGTGGCAGGTGTATTCTGTCTGGGGCCTCAAGGAACTTGTATCTGAAAGTTGCTCATTCTGAATGCCAAATGCCCAGGCTTCCATGCATGTCACCAGGAGTCAGACAAATCACCTTGTGTTTTAAGTCTTGAAATTTCAAAATTCTGGTTCCTTTCTCCTTAAAGAGTCACCTAAGCATCCCAGGGTCTCAGGAAAAGGGAAGTCAAGGCCCTTGCTGTTGGGGATGTGATGGATGCAGCCTATGGTGGGGCAGGATGAGCCCTGGAGATGGCTCCTGCACAGAGCAGGGAGCTTTCTTCTCCAGTCACTGCTTCTGTCCCCTGTCCCCTGTGAAGCAGCCAGGCTAAGGTCTGAGCCAGAGCCCTGGGCTAGTCCTACTGCTGGTTGTATCCCTCCTGTCCTCAATCCCATCCTCACCTGCACCTCCCCTGTTTCCTCAGGAATCTTCTGACAGCACCAACACAACCATAGAGGATGAAGATGCTAAAGGTACCTGCCGGAGACCTAGCCTGTCCATGTCTGGCTGCTCTTTGGAGTGGGTAGGCCTTCAGGGGGTCCAGTGTCCTGCAACACAGCAGCTCAGGACCTGGTGTCAGAGGCTCCCCAGTATGGACAGCAGTAGCTTTGAGACTGCTGCCCGGCTTCTCAAGCACCCTGTCCAAATGAGGAAGCTATGGCCATGCATTTGGGGCCTGTTCTGTTCTGGGAGCCAGGAGCTCAGTTCCCATGGGGGGCCAAGCATGAGGATATAATTTGCTCAAGATATTGTTCTTCTTTTAAAGTTCCTTAAGCTTGTGATTCTGTCCATCTTGCACTGGTGAGTGGCTGGGTAACTGAACCATGCTTTCCTTTGCTGACTTAGGAGCACCCCCCTGCAGTGGGCTTCAGTGCTATACTCTGATCCCAAAGTTCTTCCTGCAGAGCACAGCCTTGTGTGTTCCCCTCAAAGACCTCAAGGCACCTGGCACCATCAAGTGGTCCTCCAGCCTCTCTTCTGTCTTGTCCAAATCCCCAGAATGGGTCTGATTCCTCCAGGCTACCTTTTCTATAGTCCATCAGCTGTCCTTAGGATGGCCCCAGGGGTCAGATGGGGCTTTCGACTCTGCTCCTGCCCACCCTTCCCAGCTGTGATGTTATCCCTGAGTGTCCCTCACACTTCAGAGTGAGGTAAGCATAGGGCTTTGGACCCTGGACAAAGGACAGTGGACATCTATGTCATTCCCCCACAGACTGGGCTCCAAAGTCAACAGTATGAAGGCCATCCATACTTCTCTGTCCAAGATTCTGCCTTCAGTGTGGAGCTGTAAGGGAGGTGACTGAGCCTCAGTTCTGCAGGGAGATAGGAGAGAACAAGGGGACAGGATAAGACTCAGAGCCAAGGCAGGAAGCCAAGATGAGGCAGATCCTGGGGCTGCAGAACAGGGCCCCTGGGCCTCTCTCACCTCAGCCAAGATAGGCCAGGGACCACAATGCCTTGTGATGATTGTCACTCCCCCTTCCTGGCTTCTGCAGACCCTGGCCAGGGACCACCAAATGAGTCTTCCTGACCCCAGTGTGTGGCCCTAAGGGATGACCCTCTTCACCTCTGTTCACCCTCCAGCTCCCAGCACCGGTCTGGGGTTCAGTAATGACTCCCTCCTCCCTCCTCCCCTTTCTAGCCCCTTTTGGGTCCTCTGCTGCCCTCTTCCTAAGTGCCCACTGTCCGCCCACCTGCCTCTGTTCACCCCAGCTCCCAGGGTTCCTGATGTCCTGAGCTTGGTGAGGAGAGGCTCAGGAGCCCCAGAAACTGAGGGGCCCCTGCTCTGTCCATCTTCAACTACCATTAGCCCCCTTCCAGCCCCATGTAAGTAGCCTGGGCCCTGCTGCTGCGGGGATCACTTTGAATGGCCTGGCCATTCTCTTTGAGGGTCTACTCAAGAACCAAGGGGGTACTGAGCTTGGACTGATGGCTCCAGCCTGATTCACCCCTTGGCCTCCCCACTGGGGTTCCCAGGGCTGCCTCTGCTTAGTGAGTGCCACCTCCATATGAGCCATGGCCATATGCCTCTGTCCTGTGGGGAAATTGTCCCAGCCCACCTTCCTACTCATAGTCTGCTGCTGGGCAGTCTGGGAGGGCCTTGAAGGGTCAAGTCTTGATACCATGGTCTCCAAGAGCAGCCCAAGTATCTCTGCCCCACTCTGGGGGCTTCTGCTGCTGAGATAGTCCCCAGATGGGAAGTCTGACCCCAGGGCCCCACTTCCTTTCCTCCTGTTGGCTCTGCCATCTTCTCATATGTCTGTCTGCCTCGTGTTCATGTCTTGTCTGTTCCACCCCAGCCCCCAGGATCTCTGACATCCTGAACTCGGTGAGAAGGGGCTCAGGAACCCCAGAAGCCGAGGGGCCCCTATCAGCAGGGCCTTCGCCCTGCTTGTCTCCAGGTCTCCTAGGTGCACTGCCCACCCCGTGTAAGTAGTGGCCTCCAGGCCTGCTGCCTCTGCTGCTGAGAGCTCACTGCGAATGGCCAGCGTTCACAGCTTCCTGCATCTGCTGTGCACGGCCCAGCTCTCCTAGGCCAGGATGCCCAATGGATATCCAGCCTGGCTGGACTTCCTGGGGCACATGCACTAACTCAGCAAGTCAGCTACCTGGCTTCTGCCTCCAGGGGCCCAGCCTTCTTTGTGATTCATCTCCCACCCCCTACTTCCCACCTGCACGCCACCCACCTCGCTCTCAGCTCTAGGCCTCGCCCTCAGAAGGTTGTCCTACACTTGGGCAGTTGGCCTGGCCCTTCCTTGGCCCCTCAGGAAATCTCTGCTGAGAATTTTCCAACCTTGTTAACTTCACATCTGGTTTATCCTGCCCTGGTCACAGTGCCCAGGAGCCTACTCCCAGGGAGGCCTCTGGTTTCCAGTGTACCCTCAAGCCAGCGCACAGTTTCCTCAGCAGGGGATGAGAGGGTTGAGGAAGGTGCTAAAATGGGAACCCCAACCAGGGTCCCTACAGCTAATGGACAGAGATATGAAAGGCTTGGCCTGCACTGACCTGGGCTATCCACATGGGCCAGGACCATGTTTCTTCTTAGATTTCCCTTCCCTAGCTGGGCATGGTGGCGCATGCCTGTAATCCCAGTGGCTTGGGAGGCTGAGGCAGGAGGATCATGAGTTCACAGCCAGCGATTCAGCAAGGCACTAAGCAACTTAGTGAGACCCTGTCTCTAAATAAGATATAAAAAATGGCTGGGGATGTGTCTCCATGGTTAAGTACCTTTGGGTTCAATCCCTGGTACCAAAAAAAAGAAAAAGAAAAAAAATCCCCTTTCCTCCCTCATCCATTTTTTCCCCATCTATCAAGCCCCTACATGCAGCAAAATCCTTTGGCTTCCTTTGGGCCAGGTTGCCTCTCCTTGGAGGGCATCCTTTGCCCATAGCAGCTTCCATCGCATTCCACCTAGACAGACAAAGGCATCCTGGTTCATTTTGATGCCAGCTCCTCACATTCCTTCTGTCTTCCCATGTCCCCAGACATCCCCCTATGTCTCCCTTCCATCCCCTACATCTCCCTTGTCCTCCCACTCTAGCTTGGCTCTGAGCTCATAGGTTTCTTTCTCGCATGTCCCCTCACCCCACTGTGTTCACGTCTGTCTGTTCCACCCAGCCCCCAGGATCTCTGACATCCTCAACTCGGTGAGGAGGGGCTCAGGGACTCCAGAAGCTGAGGGCTCCCTGCCAGTGGGCCCCCCACCTTGCCCATCTCCGACTCTCCCTGGCCCCCTGCCCACCCCGTGTAAGTAGCATATTGAGTGGTCCTGGAAGCTGCTTGAAGGGCTCAGAGGGGACAAGCACCTGCAGTGGTGTGTCACCATTCTGGCTCTGGGAGGGCCAAGCTTGTGGAAACATGGGGGACAAGGGTCCCTCTGCTGGGTCATGGAGATTTGTATCAAGGCACATAAAGAAGTCATTTGGTCTCAGAAAATTCAGATAGATTATGGTCATTAATGTGTGTGTGTGTGTGTGTGTGTGTGTAGATGCCTTCATATAGGAAGAGCATCCTAAATGATGGTTTCTTCCTAACCTGGAGCATTTACTACCCTGTGGACCATAGCTTACTTCTGATGGTAAAGTGGAGTGGGCAGCTGCCCCTCCAATGCAGGAGGCAGAGGGTCTACTCTTTGGCCAGGTCCCTATACATTGCACACTGGTGATGGTGAACTTGCCTGGACAGTATGGCAAGGAAAAGAAACGTAGTCCTGTGCCCTGAAAAGTTCTGGCACTCCAGCTGCCCAGCTGGACATCAGGGAGCAGATTTGAGGGGTAGCCAGGGGCAAGAGAGGGCGGGAGAGACAGACGCAGACTGGGCGGCCTCCCCAGTCTGTCTGCTGACTGCCGGCCAGTATCACTTACAGGGATGGATGACATCCCAGGGCTGCAGCCGCCACCACCCCCGCCTCCAGGGAGACACAGGGCTGGGGGTGGTGCTGAGATGCTGTCAGAGAAGAGGCTGCCGGGCCAGGGGCTCGGCATGGCAGGGCAGTGGCTGGGTGAGTACCTGTGATAGGTGGGGCCTGGGGCCACCCACTCCCTTGCCCTCTGCAGGCCAGACTTGGGGGGCTGCTGCATGTGGCCAGGGCATAGGGGAAGAAGCAGAGTGACCTACAGGAGCAGTGGCCCAGGAGATTCGGGGTATGCAGCTTGCAGTCTCAAAGGGACTCCAGCAAGCTGAGGGGTTTGGAGATGAGGTGCTGAGGCAAGAGACCAGGATTTTGCTGGTGAGGTAGTTGGGGGGCAAGTGTGGGGTGGACAGCAGCCAGAGCTCATGGGGGAGGCACAGGGAGAGGATGGTGCTACTGGTGAGCACAAAGTAGGGCTTCTGGGAGTGTTGGCACTCCTTTTGCCTCAATTTCTGCAGCATCTCATCTGATTTCAAGAAGCCCTGCTGCCCTTATGGAGGGCAAGCTGGGAAGGGGAACTTCCCTGGGGGTCTTTGCAGTGGGTGGGTGGGTGGGTACTCTAGATAAGGGCCTGTAAGGAAACCAGGTGGCTGGGTCACCTTAGGGGCCATGGCATAGACCTGTTCCTTTAGGGTCTGTTCTAAGCTTGGCTAGAGGAGATGGGGCTACAAAAAAGGGTCTGTGAACAGGTCTGGATGGAAATGTTTGTTTGGCCACCCTGGAAGGGGCTGGACAGGGCTGCACAGAGTGGGCGGAAAGAAGTGTGGAATTTAGGAAAGGAGGAGGACACCAAGTGGCAACTCCAGCCCATTCTTGCAGGCAGCTTTTGAATCCCTCCCTTTCTTGAGAAGGTGCCCACAGCTCTCTTAGTGTGTGAATAGGCAGGTGCCACTGGCCCACCTCAGGTCAGACCCTCCCACCCTGGCACTCCCCGAACCCCAGGCCTGGCCCCCTAATCGGGGATTATGCATGAGCCAGGCTGATCCAGGCTGATCCAGGCTGATCCCAGGGCAGCTGCCCTGCCTCCCACCACTGCTGGTTCTGAAGGACAGGGCTTTGAGCCAGCTGGGGTCAGACCCTACACCCACCCCACTTGGACCCTAGGGGGTTCCCAAGGGTGGTTGGCTTCCTGCAAGAGAGCTGCAGGTAACATGAGACCCTGGCTTACCCTGGGCTGGGGAAAACACTCCCAGGCCATACCTTGCCTACCACTTCAGCTAATTCCCTGGAGTTTCTGGGAACAGAGCAGCTTGTCCTCAGCTACAGGCATCATGCCTGGGGTGTCTCTTCATGCTGGGCACCCTGCTCCCTCCCTCATGAGTGGTTTCCTTCTCCAGAGACCTGGATATCAAGAACACAAAAGTGCCCACATGCTATTTGGGAAGACAGGGTTGGGGCTGGGTTGCATGGGGATCTGAGCAGCAGCCATTCCTCAGGGCAAGAGATGTCTGGTCCCAGTTCACAGGTCTCAGCTTCCCTACCTGTAGAATGGGCAGGAGGCTCTCACAGCAGACCCTGTTCCCAATTCTCAGTATAGTTACCACCTCTGACTGGTGCTGTGACCATAGACCTCCTCTTCTGCTTACTTAACATTTTCTCTTCACATTGATTCCCATTTTAAATTATAGTTTGTTTTAGAACACTCAATATTCATCAAATGAAAGATTGATTCCACTTACCACAGTATAAGGTGACTGTAGAATCAAAGCCTGCTGGAAACAAAACGATGTCCTCGATTCTAGTCAGGTTCTGCCCTGTGCTGAGGGCCTCCTGTGGAGGAGGAGGGCAGCTCACTCTGTTAAAAGCTCTGTTCAAAAGGGGATTATCAAGTGTCGGGAGGTGCTGGACAGTGGAAGGCCACAGGGACAGCGCAGGAGGCCTGGCTCGGGCTAGGGAAGGAGTTGGTTGCAGGTTCAGGAGAGCTCAGACCTGAAGCTCTGAGCCACCTCCAGAAAGAACAGGTGTGAAGTGGGTCATGATGGACACTTAGAATTTTGCAACCCGGGGGGGGAGGGTGGGCACTGCTTTGGCACCTGAAACATCAGATGTTGCCCTGGGGTCCAGATGTTAAGCACCAAAATGGCTGTTGCATGTTTGGGACAGAGTCCTGGTACTCCCCCAGAACTGGGCAGGTGGGTGTGGGACTGGGAACAGGAACTGGAGGAAAAGGGGTTTCTGAAGCTCACAGCCTACTCCTCCTAGAGGCCAGCTTTCTCGAGTTGATCATGTGAGTAGTGGGATTAGGCATCTGCTGTGAGACTCCCCTGAACACAAACAGTGATATGATCTAGACACAAGGTCAGGCAAGAAATGGAACCAGAACGATGGCACAAGTACAGCTGGGTTAGAAGAGAGGGCTTTTCCAAGATGGGGCAGATGACAAATGTGCATGCATGTGCACACATACAAACATGTACCCAGACACAGCATATGGCCACTCATATGCCCTGTGTGCACAAACATGCATGCATGTGTGCACATGTGCACACACACTCATGTCCACACTTGTGTGTTCCCATGTGTGCATTTGTGTGTAGCATGTGTGCACATGCAAACATTGCATGAATGCTGCTTGCATACACTCACAGTTACACGTGTGCCTGCATTCACAACACACGCACATGCTCACACATGTATGCACCCAGCTCCTCAAAGATGCCATTGATCAACTTTGGCCATCACTGGCCAGGTGCTCCAGGGCCCAAGCAGGGATAACTCACATGTTCCCAGGCAGACACACATGCCTTATGCCAGCACATGTGGACACATGTGGACTGCCATGTAGCAGGCAGTGTCTCTGGGCAGTGGTGAGTTCAGCCCTCCTCCCTGCCTACCAGGAAGGCACCTGGGCAGGTGTGAGTTCCCCTATGGCCCAGAGGTGCTGCAAGGATTTCAACAGGCAGCCCTGCCATAGGGTATTATTCTCTGCTTCTTCCATCTTTAAAAACTTTACAGCCAGGTGTGGTGGTGCACACCTATAATCCCAGCGACTGGGGAGGCTGAGGCAGGAGGATCACATTTTCAAAGCCAGCCTTAGCACAAGCAAGGTACTAAGCAACTCAGTGAGACCCTGTCTCTAAATAAAATACAAAATAGGGTTGGGATGTGGTTCAGTGGTCAAGTGCCCCTGAGTTCAATTCCCTAGTAAATAAAAGGTATAAAAAGGGCAACTTTGCAATAAATTGTAATTAAAGCAGCAGAGGGGCTTCCTATTGAGTGCCCTAAAGGTTAGGGAGTCTGTCCAGAGACCTAGGGCCAGCACCCAGGAGAAGTATCATCTGGGAGAAGTATCACACCTGAGGCCAGTTGGGGTGGAACAGTCTGCAGGGGCACCGGCCCAGGACTAGGACAATAAACAGGCAGAACCACCAGCTGTGGCTTCCAGGGAGAAGCAGGATATGGGGTAGCCAGAGACTGCATGTCTTTCCCTGTGGACCCCTGGCCATCTTGCCCCTCAGCTTTTGCTCAGAAGCCTCTCACTCTCCAGGGACCCTAGAGCCACTCCCTGAGCCTGCTGATGGCTGTTCCCACCTGGTGCGAACCCTTAGTAACTTTGCACCCTCCACCCTCTGCCAAAAAGTTGTTGGAGGAAGGAAGTACTAAGTTAACAAGGCACAGGAGGAAGATGGAGCAACAGACAGGTCAGGGTGGAAGCTACAGGAAAGGCTGGGGGTTAGGACTCACGGAGACAGGAGAGCCACAGTGAGGTGAGTTTTGAGCAGGGTTGTTTTCCCCTTTTATGAATTTTCCAGACATTTGTAATATGGATGAAGTATTTCTGTCATTTAAAAACATTTTATTTAAAGAAAAACAAGATAGAGCTGTTGCACAAGGAAATGAGGAAGCCATCAATGACTATGGAGGGAGTGGTGTGATCAGAATAGTTGGGACACAGGTGCCAGGGCCTTGGAGTCCTTTCTAGGATGGAGAGGCAGGTGCTAGGGTGGGAGCTGCCACATGGATGCAGCCTGCAGCTTGAGCTCCACCCAGGCCCCTCACCTTGCTCAGTTGGGATGGTGTCCAAGGGTGGAGCAGGCTAGTGCCCAGTGGTCATCCCAGTGTTTCCCTGCAGCCCGGAAGCAGGAGATTATCAAGACTACAGAGCAGCTCATTGAGGCCGTCAACAATGGTGACTTTGAAGCCTATGCGTGAGTCTCTGGGGGGCTGGGTGGGGGGCTGTTGAGGAGGATGGAAGACTGGGCCCCTCCTCACTTGGGTTTGCCCCCCAGGAAAATCTGTGACCCAGGCCTGACCTCATTTGAGCCTGAAGCTCTGGGCAACCTGGTCGAAGGAATGGACTTCCACAGATTCTACTTTGAGAACCGTGAGTGAGGGCACTAGGGTGGACATGAGGGGGTGGCACCTTCTGGGAAGTGCCTCAGTCAGGTGCAGGGCTGTGGTCAACCATGGAATCATCCCCATGAAGGGGAGCCAGGGTGGTGGGAGCAGAGAGGCAGGTGTGCAGGGCAGATGCTGGGAGTGTAGGGGGATGGTGGGGCATGTAGAGTGGGGGAATTGCAGGAGGGGCCATGGGTGAGCAACACGAGGATACTGGGGTATCCTCAGTGCCAAGTCCCCACCTGTCTGCAGTGCTGGCCAAGAACAGCAAGCCGATTCACACGACCATCCTGAACCCACACGTGCATGTCATTGGTGAGGACGCAGCCTGCATCGCCTACATCCGCCTCACGCAGTACATCGACGGGCAGGGCCGGCCCCGTACCAGCCAGTCCGAAGAGACACGTGTGTGGCACCGCCGTGATGGCAAGTGGCAGAATGTGCACTTCCACTGCTCGGGCGCACCTGTGGCCCCACTGCAGTGAGGTGAGTGGCCTTGGGGACAATGGCCAGCAGTGTGGCAGGGCACACCCTGAAGGCTGGGAACTGATGAGGCCTGAGAAACTGCAGGCCAGAACTTGGTGGGTCATGGGTGGAGGGGCTCCCTAGCTCCACCCATCAGGACTGTTAGTACCTGAGGTGGGGGTCACCTAGGTAGTGGACACAGGGCCCAAAGCCCAGATAGCAATTGGGTCTGGAGCCTGGAGCCCTCTCCTGGCCAGGCCCCTTTCTGAATATTAACTTGCCCACTCCCTGTGGGGGCCTTCTTTGCAGACAGCAAAGCCTGGGGGTCTGGGGTGGGGGCAGGGTGCTGAGGAAGGTGACCCACCCCTTGTTTCAGAGCTGCGCCTGTTCACCGGACAGAGTTGGTGTTTGGAGCCCAGCCGCCCTCGGGCGCACGGCCTGCCTGTCGCATGTTTGTGTCTGCCTCGCCCCCTCCCCTGGTGCCTGTGTCTGCAGAAAACAAGACCAGACGTGATTTGTTTTTAAAAATAAGATGACGACAACGACAACCACACACAAAAAAATTGACATCGGATGAAATGGGAAAAGAAAAAAAAATTACTAAACTAAAGAAAGGAAAAGCTGTAAAAATCTGGCATTTGTGGGGCTGCCCCCCACCCAAGCTCCACGTGTGTCCATTGCGCTCCTGGCCTTGGGGAGCCCTTGGGGCATGAACATACCCAGGAGGCCCCCACGCGTGCTGAACGGTGTTAGTCTGTAGGTATCGCACTCACCCCACACTTCAGGCGTCTGCAGTCTGCATCCTCCCGCCAACGCATGGGCCCTGTGTGTGCTGCCTGGCTGTTGTGGTGTCAGGTGTCTTGGGGAGGGCTGTGGGGCCACTGGGCTGCCTCCTTTCCCGCTAGTCGTGCCTGAGAGTTGCTGCTGTTCCTGCTTTCCCTTCCCTTCCCTCATCCCTGTAAAGGGCTGGGTATGGGCTTCCTCAAGTCACTATCCAGCATGGATGGCCCCTCGCCCCTTGAGCGTGCAGGAGAGCACTGCCCCCAAGGCCACCAGAGAAGCCTCTAGGGCCCTGGACTCCAGCTCTGGTCCTTTGGGGAGTAAGGTGTGAAGGGGTAAAATTTGCCTCCAGGCCTTGTGCCTGGCAAGAGACACTTTGGCTGCAGCTCTGATCTGCCTGGCTGTAGAGAGGGGACTCAGCCAGAGGCTGGCCTCCCTGTTGTTTGGGGCACTTGTCCCTTCCCTGCCAGCCAGCAGTAGAGCAACAGTGGCCCTCCCTCAGCCTGGGCAGCTCCTCCCTGTGCAGCTGGGAGCAGACCTTACCAAGGACTGTGGGTCTGGAGTCCCTGATGGACATTGGATGCTGGGAGCAGTCCAGGCTGCATCTGGGGTATTTGCTTGCTGAGATGGGGGACTGGGGATTCAGGCCTGGGTTGAGTGACACAGCAAGTTTTAAAGAGAGGTCAGAAGGTGGGGCTGCTGGGCTTCTGCCTGGGCAGTGGTCTGAGTAGTTGTATGCTGAAGTAGGAGTACTTTCATAACCTGGGCCTGGTGCAGAAACCACTGTGGGAGCCATCCAGGAGCACGTGGAAAGCCAAGGGTGGATGGGGCTGCAGTTTGTGAGGCCCTTCAGGTGGGCCAGGGATACAGCCTAAAGAGGTTAGGCTGGGGGCAGAGACGTATGGGTGTGGGGCTAGACACTGATGGGTGGAGGGGAGGGTCCCTAGGGACAATGTGCTGCCTCCAGGGGCCGGTGGTGCTCCCAGGTGTGGTTGCCTGGGCTCACTCTGAGGTGGTCCCGGCCCCTTGTGATGGTGGGCACCACAGCAAGGCTGAAGACAGAGTCCCAGGGCAGTTGGGCCAGGGAAGGTGGGTCTGAAGTTAGGTGGGGTAGGAGTGGGTAGGAGCCTTGAGTGCAGAGGTACAAGGGCCTCCACCCCAATGCTACCCACCTTCAATTCACATCATTTTTCAACAAGGATTTTCTTTATCTTCCCCCCACAAATCAAGTCAAGGGAGGGGCACAGAATGGGGGACAGGACACAGGATCCTAAACTCCAAGGGGACTGCCCACCCACGGACACTCAGTGGACACCACCTTTCGTCCATGCTGTGCCCAGGACAGCTGTCCCTATCCATGGACACAGGGTAAACATCTGCCAGGCTCCGTGCGAGTGGCTCAGGCCACAGGACAGCGGCAGGGCTTGCCATGGACAGCGTGCAGCCCCGCAGCCGGCCACCCTGGAGTCCTGGGGCCTCTTCCCCTCCTCTCCCACTCACCTTGTTATCTCCACGGAGCTGCCTGTCTGGGATAATTTGGGGATTTTTTTTTTTTTTCCTGGGGGATAATTCTTTTGCATGACCCTCTGTAAAGAGCAGGGCACACCTGCTCTGCTAGCTAGGTGTTTGCGGGTGGTGGCTTTGGCCGCTGGCCAGTGCTGCAGGGAGTCACTGCCCACAGTGCTGGCAGCCCCTTCCTCTTCTCTCTTTTTGCTGAGTTTCATTGTCTTTTCTTTCTGAGCCTTGTAGGTGTACAAAAATTATTTTGTTCTGTCTCGGGAAACTGCAAATAAAAGAAAAACAGGACAAACTGCTTCAACTGCAGCCGGGTGCTTTATACTGGGACCCTGTCCAATTCCTTGCCCCACAGTATAGACCCACACCCACTCCTTGACCCTGACCTGGCCCAGGCCCCTCCACTGATGTTGTGGGGGGATGGGTTCCTGAGTCCCTCTAGGGTGGCTAGTGGGTCATAGCAACAACTGTCTTCCCCCCTGCATCTGGTTCTCTAAAGTCCTCTGGGCTCCAGGCCGTCTACCCTGGACAAGAATCAAAAAACCTCCATCCCCCAATGCCCTGACCCCTCTCCTTACCACAGTGGCCTATAAAGATGAGGCCAGGAAGGGCAGCTTCTAGGCATGAAGGAGCCCCAGGACCAGGATCCGAGTGTCCCATTGGGTTTCTCCTTATACCTCCATGCCATTCGACATCCATTGGCTATTTTGGAAGTGAGGACGTGCCCACCACAGCCATGCCATGTCCCTTGGATTATGCCAACTGATGACACTCAGACCAGCGTGGACATCAGGCAGCTACTATACTCAGGAGGCTTCACACAAAAGCTACAACCTGGAGTCCAGGCTAGAGATCTAGGGTGGGAACAGAGAGGTCAGGAGACAACTCAGGAGCAGCCAAGGGCGCAGGCCAACAGCCAGGTGCTGAGGAGTCTATGGGCTGACCTGGGTGCAAAGGGGAAAGGTTCCCTTCCCAGGCCTTAGCCCTACTAAGCACAGAGCAAACCCCCTTCTGAAAACTTTGCCAGGACTTTCCTGTCCCCAGTCTTTGTCCAAATATCCTTCAGCTTCCCACTACACCCCATGACTCAGGGGCAAAGCCTGCCAGGGCCTGCCTCAGGAACACCAGCCCTGGCCTATGCCTCCAGAGCTCTGTGGATCTTTCTCCTATCTTGACACCCTCTTGTTTCCCAGACACCCTGAACAGTCCTTGCAGGTCCTCCATACACATCTTCATGTTTCCATGGCCACCTGCTCAGTGCAGCCTAACCACCGCCCCCCTCCATTTCTGCATCCCAGGGCCTGCCCATGCTGCCCTGCTCCCTATCCCCTGTGCATTCTAGGACAGAAGCATTGAATTCAGAACAGTCCCAGACACCAAACACACCTATCCTTGGGTCCAGATAACTTTGTGTGTGTGGTACTGGGGACTGAACCCAGGACCTTGTGCGTGCTAGAAAAGTGCTCTCCCACTGAGTTACATCCCCAGCCCTTTTTGAACATTTTAATTTTCAGACAGGGTCTAAGTTGCCCAGGCTGGCCTTGGAACATGTGGTCCTCCAGCCTTAGTCTCCTGAATAACTAGGATTACAGGTGTGCGCCACCATTCCTGCTCCAAGTAACTTCTGTTAGGACCAGTGACCTTACACCATCAGTCTTGTCCAGTAGGAGCAGGGGGGCCTAAGGGGTCCCCAGAACTGGCCAAAGCTTCAAGTTCTCTCTCCCATCTTGAGCATTTGGTTACAGATCCCTTTGCTCAGTGAGGGGGCCCTTGATGTCAACTTATTGATTCCTGTGGGCTACACCTGGTCAGAAGCTCTTGGGTATATGAGCAGCAGGAGGCAGAGCCCAAACAGCCAGTGCAAAAAAAATCTAGGCCAGAGCCCACAGGTGCCTCAGTGATGGCACAGTATCTAGGGCTTTGCTCGCTTATCAGCTGTAATCAGAGGAACATTTCCAGGCCAGGCCTTCCTCAGGAAAGCTGCATGCTATAGATCCTGGGCCTCCAACATGCATTATTCCTGAGGCCTTTTTGCAAGATGCCAGCAGGGCAGCTCTGATGGGGTTTTAGGGACAGCACCCAGGGCTAACCACGTTGGGTAGGGCTGAGCACTACAGGCAGGGACACCTGAGAGAGAGGCATTTCATTCATTACTTTTTTTTTTTTTTTTTTGGTACTGGGGATTGAACCCAGAAGCACTTTGCCACTGAGCTACATTCTCCAGCATCCGCTCCCCTCCAGGCTCAGGTTACCTCAAGCTATGACAGGTCCTCTGATCAGGCACTCTTGGTCCAGGGCTACTTCCAGGCCAGGCAGAGGAGGTCTCTGTCCACAAATATCACAAGTACATACTGAAAGAAAGGCTTGGCCTTCTGCTCACAGACCTAATCAGACTTTAGAGGCTTCGGAATTCCAATGACCAGCAACTGAGATGACTCAACTCAAGATCAGATTCAAGACTTGAATCTTCACACCCCTACCCGCAAAGGTCAACTTTGCTCCTCAGGGAGCAGGATTCCCCATGTCCTGAAGAAGTTTCCACATGTGCTGGATGGGAAACTGAGTGGTCTCAGGATGATCCTCTGGAAGGGATGAAAAGGCCTGGGTGAGTCAGAGTCTCCTTCCCAGGGTTATGTAGCTAAGTAGCTTTTCTCTTTTCCTGGTCAGAGTTAAGACCAGAGAACAGGATTCAGAGGCAACAGGGCTTCTACTCCAGGGCTCCCTCCCCTGGTAAAAAGCAAAAAAAAAAAAAAAAGATGGTCCTTGCTAGAAAGGTGTGGAGAAAGGTTAAGGCACTAGGCCTGAATCTGCCTTTTCTGGACAGGATCCTAGCACCCCCAGGTACACAGCCCTTGGTCCCCCATCCCCCAGGGGCTGAGTTGGGCTTGGGAAAAAAGGGTACCCTCTGAAGCTCCAACAAAGCACAGGACCACTTTGGAATTTCAAAAGACAACTTTATCTATACAGGAGCCTCTCAAACAGAACACAGAGAAGTTAGGCAGTAGTTATTAAAATACACTCTTGCCAAATGATTTAACATTAGAACACAACAGAGAGCAGGGAAATGTGGGGTGAGCTGTCCATCTATCTCAGAGTCTGAGTCACTTACCCAACTGTTACCCTGCTGAAGGATGCCTGATGTGGGTGACAGTCGCCCTTCCTCTTTCCCCAAACTCGCACCTCTGCCACCTACCTACACTCCTTCCTAGCATCCTTCAGAGTTTTCCCTTCAGGAAAGGGAAAGAGGCACCATCTTATTTCTTCTCTTTTGGAGTCCAAGCCCACTTGACTCTACTTCAGGTACCAGGAAGCAGGCTAGGTCTGCGTCTTCCAGGACTAAGGATGTCTATAGCAGTAGGAAAAGGATATAGGCAGGCCACTCCAGGGGGAGACCAAAGCCCTTTGGCCAGCAGTGCCCAGAGAAAAAGGGCTATGCCTGGTAAACCAAACAGGGAGAGGGGATCTCAAAACACACACAGAAGACCCCACCCTGCCACCCAACCCCCACCCACATGCAGGTTCTCAGAGCAGCAGGACACTCATAAGGCGGCTCCTGAGGATGAGATGACACTGGTTCAATATGTGTAGATATCATCCCAGCAAGGGCTTCTGTCAGGACAGGAATCCATAGTGTACTTTGAGCAGACATCTTGAGCACGGCGGGGCATGAAGAGGCAGTTTGGTACCTAGCACATCCTAGGCCCACCCCCTGAACTGTTCCAGCCTAGTTCCAGGGTTGGGTGTCAAGGCCAAGGTGGCTCCTGCTGAGGGCAGGCACCAGTTCAGACCAATCCTGTAGCTGCCTCTGACCAGGAGGGGGTTCACAGGTCAGTACAATTCTCACCACAGGAAGTTCAGGTGGGTGCTGGGAGGCATCAGGCTGCTGGCACCTCCTCCTAGTATCCACAGTTAAGACTTGTTTAGGTGTGCAGGCCCCAGGCAGTTGCCAAGACAGTCTTGTAGTGAAGAGGCAAATAAAAACCAGTTTTGAAAGTCTACAGCACCCACTGCTTTGATCCTAATGTTCAAAGTCAAATTCCAGGTCAAGGCAGGTGTGCCTCCATGCTGAGCAGCTGAGGGCACCAGTGTCTGGATCTTCCCCTGAAGATGGGCTCTACCAGCTGACCATGCTAACACCAGAAGAGCCCCCTTTCCTGAGCCTAATCTTCAGCCTCCTGGATGGTAGGACCACAATCTTCATATCCTGCCTATCTCAGGCCCTTCCAAACACCTCCCAAGGTACTGAGTAGATGTTTAGATGGGTCCTGAGTAGTACTGAGTAGATGTTTAGATGAGTCCTGCTCTTGGTAGAAACCAATCCTTGAAGAAAGACAAGCTAAACAAAAGGCTCATAATTTGTGAGACTTAGCAACCACTGCCCCCTCACAGGCCTTGGGCCTGAACTGCTGGCCTACCACCTGGCTCTGGCCACTGTGGTAGGCAGATTCACCCCAATCCCCATGGTGCCCCAGGAGAGGCTTTCCCCAAGTGTTCAAATTCTGCCCACCCCAACCCTATCACCAGGGACCCCTCCCCCACCCCACTTATTGAAGAGTTAATATCATTAATGCACAAATGAAATCCAGAGGCATACTGAGGATCAATAAAGAGCTGGCTCTGAATTCCCTCCCACAGAGCCTTCTGGGTTTAGCTGAAAATGAGCCCTTCAGCATCTATGGGAGCCACTCAGAGTTTGTGGTTTCATTTTCCCAAAAATACACCTTTGGGGGCCTCAAATTCTTTCTGAAAATCACAACCAGACATATGAACTTGAATGTTCTCCACCCTTCCACCATCCCTTGTTTCTTCTGGGAAACTCCAAAATAAAAATGGCCAGTCTGGACAGCTCCAGGTCCTCTTCTTGGACATCTCTTCTTCCTCGGGACTGCAGTTCTGATGTGAGTGACGGTGACAATCCTGCGCCGGCCTCCATGGGCTGCATCACATGATTGCACAACATGAATTTTGTTTCCGGGCCTTGAAAGAAACAAAGAGGAACTGAAGGGGGCTGAGGAGGGCAGGAGTCCCAATCTCAGCAGGTGTCAGATGTGGCAGATGAGTCTCTGAAGCAGTTCAACAGAGAAACTAATATGAGATGGGAGGGAGGGAAAGAGACACCAGGACTGCCCTCGAGGCCTCGGGAAGCTGCTACCAGGAGTCCACAACCACAGTTTCCAGTGCTAGTCTAGGATCCTTACCTTGTTTTTTTTGTTTTTGTTTTTTTGGGTTTTTTTTTTCACACCCTATTAATGATACCAAAAAGTGGACAAAATTCCTATTAGGTCAGATACAAGCAAAAAATCAACAGTGCAAATTGGACTGGCTGAATATCTCAATTTCTCCTACTCTTGTCTTAAAACAATGCTATCTGACCATGCTGGTAGCATTTCTTCCCAGAGAATGATCTTCCAGAGAACAGATGTAGTCCTCATTCATGTTAGTAAATGGCTGTTACTCTTTCTCTCTTGTTTTCTGATCATAAATTGTCCTCCTAACCCCACTGGCCATCTCCCTCCAGTGTGCACACAAAAGTCAATGTGTATGCAAAGACTAGGAAGACTCATCTCTACTACTATTCAACAAAGGGCCAAAAAGTGCTACATCCACTCAGGGAGACATGAGCACTGTTCTGAAAAAAAAAAGACGTAGTCATCAGAAGCCATCCTGCCAATGAAACAACTCTGCTAAAGGGAAAAGCACCTCAGAAAGGGGAGCTGCTCAGCTCAATTTTGTCCAATTGCTTTGCCACAGAGGAAGGAGGGCAAACTCCTGATCACACAAACTGGAACCAAAGTGGATTCAGAAACCAGCCACGTGCAGCCTCAGAAGCAGAGCAAAGAGAGACTGCCTAAGTGAACCTGCTGCTATTATGGGGGCCTGGAAAGCTTAAGACAAGCTCCAAGGACTGAAACCATATCCACCCTGATTAAAAGAACTAAGAAGGGTCGGGCCATAGTGGAGAATGCCAAACATGCTACAACCCCCCTGTAGGAGAAGCCCAGGAGAGCCAGGCAGCAGCTACTCACAGTTTTATAGAAGGCTTTGGACTGTGTTCCCAGTACTTCTGATTTGGACACCAAGTCATCGAGCTTCTCGCCTCGTTCTAACAAAGACTCCATGGTGTTATGCTGGACAAAAGAGAGAAGAAAACTCTTTGCTCCATTTGGTAAGTAACTGTTGACAAGGGACATTGTAGAAGTTCTATGGCTGGGGAAGTACCACCTTTTCAGCAGAGACACCATCTCTAAGTGTTATGACTAGGTCTCAGAACAGTTACTACCCAAGGAGATGAAACAGGACCTGGTGGCATTCTCACAGAATCTAGTTCTCCCAGAGACAAAAATAACCCCCCAAAATTGGTCTGAGCACCGACTCAGATAAGCACTGATTTAGGAAAGCTCCCATTCATATGCTTATTTATATTTATACATCACTGTGTGCGCATTTGCACACATGGTTGTATGGGGGAGGAGGGCATTCTATGGGAAGAGAAAACCACAGCTAGGCAATACGTGCCTGTACTGGATTGGAGAGTGGCCCCCCAAAATTTATGTCTACCCAGAACCTCTGAATGTGACCTTATTTGGAAAGTCTTTGCAAATGTCATTAGTTAGGATAAGAGCATGATGGATTAGGGTGGGTCCTTAATTTAATGACTGGTATCCTTATTAAGAGAAAAAAAACCCAGCAGACACAGGGAAGGCCATGTGACAACAGAGGCAAAGACTGGAGCAATGAATGTATCGACAATCTAAGGAACACTGAGGATTGCCAACAGCCGCAAGATGCAGGAACAAGGCCTAGAACAGACCTCTCAGAGTCTCCAGAAGAAAACGGTAGCCTACACCTCAATTCAAGACTCCAGAACTGTGAGAAAATACATTTCTGTTGCTCTGAGTCATCCAGTTTGTTGGTATTGATTAATAGCAGCTGCAAGAAGGAAGTAAAGCTGTGCTGCCTTGATCCAGGAGCCACAAAGAGCTACCATGCACGAGAGATGAAGCAAGTCCAAACTAAGATGTACTTCAAGTACAAACACACAAGGTTGTAGAGACTTAGGCTAAGCATGCATCACATCCCCTTAGTGACTTTTTATACTCACTACACATTTAAAATATCTGGATAGCCGGGCACGGTGGGGCAGGCCTGTAATCCCAGCGGCTTGGGAGGCTGAGGCAGGAGGATCATGAGTTCAAAGCCAGCCTCAGCAACTTAGCAAGGCCCTAAGCAACTCAGTGAGACCCTGTCTCTAAATAAAATACAAAATAGAGCTGGGATGTGGCTCAGTGGAGGAGTACCCCTGGGTTCAATACCCAGTATCAAAAAAAAAAAAAAAAAGATAATATCTGGACATATTGGGTTAATTAGAAAATATTCATAAAATAAATTTCAGCTACTTTCCTTTTGTCATTTTAAAACATGGCTTCTATAAAATTCTGAACTACACATGACTCATATGTATATAGTCTATGTCTACTGGTTTTCTAAATGTCATCACTCTGCACTTAGGAAAAAAGAACACTGGCCCCTTTTTGAAGGGCTGTAGGAATAAACGCCCTCAGAACAGCTAGCAAAGAGGCAGAGTGCAACTTCCTCCCCAGACAGCCATTGTTAAAGTAGCTGTATGCACATGTGAAATGGTATGATGAAGAATCAGCAAGTGTTCTTTACCCCTATAATAAAGCTAAGCAACTCAGATTTTAAACATAAAGTTACTGAATTAAAATATGGACACCAAGCTGGGCATGGTGGCACGTGCCTATAATCAACCTGGGAAGCTGAGGTAGGAGGATCTCATTTTCAAGGCTAGCTTCAGCAACTTAGTGAGACCTGTCTCAAAAATAATAAGGGCTGCGGATGGAGTTCAGAGGTAGAGCATCCTTGGGTTAAATCCCCAGTACTATTTAAATTAAAAAAAAAAAAAAAAAAAGATATGGACACCAATAATCCATATTTTACAACTGCAGCTAGAACAGGGTTGGGTGAGCTTATCTACTCCTGAGTGGAGAGAGGGGAAAGTGGATATCCCAGGCTCTGTGTTTCTCATGGATTCAGACTCAAGAAGCAAAAGGAAGAGACAAGGCTTGGGTAGAAAATGAGGAGAAACATCATCTCAGTCCAACAGGCTATGAAAAATAGATGCCTCAAGACTTTTACATCTAACTTTCATTTCAAAACCAAGTTATGCCTAATGTGATCCACAGACCTATGTGGAAGCCCTGGGCTGGTTTTAAAGATGCAACCCCCAACTAGCAAATCTGAACCCAGGAGAAAGTGCCTGCAGAAGCCATGTGGGTGTGAACAGAAGCACCTCACATCAGTGGTGGATCTTTTTCTGGGCTTTTATCCACACATTTATTCATCAACTGATAAGCCCCAGTGTAAGCTAGATATTACATAGTGAGGAGATACAGAAGGATTCCCCAGGTGCTCACCTGCTGTCAGGGAGACATTTTAACAAGCTGTAGCAACAGAGTGTCCTTCAGAAAGACCCCAGAATGGGGCACCTGTGTACCAGTTGGACAGACAATGGTGTGAGAGAGGATAAGGCATAGTTGTGCACACTTTATCATGGAGTGGATTTGACAGCTCTTAAGCACAAGAATGATAGACCAATGGCTACTGACTGGTAGATGACAGGAGGTAAGGGAACCAGTGAGAGGCAATTTAAAAAAAAAAAAACTGAATCAACCATTGCAAATCAGATTTCAGATAAACATGCAAGTTCCAGCTCATCTACAATAGGCTTGTGTTGCAGAATATAGTCAGTGGAGTGTACCTCAGTCTGCCTCTTTTGACACTGATATTGCCAGGGGAGGTACCTGTCAGAAGTGGAGAACCAACTTAATAAAGGCACTGACGGTGGGAATAAAGTACTACAGAGGGCAACCCTTAGAACTCTAACTGTAGACAAGGAGGGGCCATGGGAAGGAGGATCAAGGGCTGCACTGGTTCTCAGCCTGATCCACATCACACAATGGGCACTGTGAACCAAGGGGCACAAGAGGGACATTCTGATGCAGGTGGCAGGCAGAATGGTAGTCACCTCTTCCTTGAAAGCATCATATCACTACCTAAACAAGAGCTGGCTTTGTGCATGCTCAGCTGGCACCATGCCCCTGTGCCCTCAGGTCTCAGAACTGCTGCCTTCCTGCTTACCAGAATGATTTTGGTCTCATCTAGTTCGGCCTGTACTTTACTCATGGGATCAGCTTCTCGGGGGTTCTAGGAAAGAGTCAAAAATAAGAACAGTCAGTACTGGAGTGGTTACCTGGAAACAAACTCAAACCAAGGAAAATGGACTAACCTTTACAGTAAAAAGACACAGCCTGTCTAAACACATAGCAGAGAAATGAAGTCTGCCTACAGCTTGGATTCCCAAGTCTGAAGGCAGATGTTCTGTGTTTCTCAAACAGAAAGTTTGAAAGAACACTGGCAAAAGAAGTCACTAGAGCTGTCATGATGGCTGGACTTTTTATAGGATCAAGTGGATTCTGGGTCACACAATCTCTACAGGATGTTTCTTTAAACCTACCTGGTATCTACTAAGGTGACCATCCAGGGCTGTGTACTCAATTGTAGCAGGGGATCCTACTGGCCACTTTATACTTTCGACCTGCTTGGAGAATTCATCTAGTACCTGAAAGACAAAGAAGCCTCAACAATTTTCCCACTGTGCTTACCAGCACCCCCAGCAACAGGCCTTCCCCCTGAGCACCTTGCCCTCACTGAAGGCTCCCAGGCTCCCCAGAGCTCAGGAAAGGAAGATGAGGACATCTTATAGCAAGGAGACAGTCTAGGTTAAAGTTTCTCTTTCCAAATGTTTCTTACCATTAAAACATATTGTTAGTCTAGAATCAAAAGTGAAGCATGCCCATCTTAACAACATATCAAGGAACTATACAATGCTCAGGTGCTAAGCTCCATGGAGCACCTGACCTACATCAGGGTAGAGAGCTGCAATGACTGCAGGTACAACATGGAAAGAGCAAAGGACCCTCAGTAGTGGAAGAGGGGGCAGGACTATAGCTATGAAAACCCAAGGCACAGCTGGTTTTGTTCAAGAGGAAACGTATTACCTCCCAGTGACCTGGACATGGGTCAGATGAGGTTCAGAGTAAGTAGTAATGAAGAAACATAAGCAGAGATGTCAAATTGTTCCTGGTTTGGGCAAGGGAGATAGTAAAAAATGTGTGGACTTTGAACCAATCATCCCGTGTGCTTTAAGCACAGTTTACAACATTCCACACTCATCATCCTAGTCCAATCTAGCCAAACCACACACTTACCTTCTCCAGCAAGGTAAAGGCCACCCGGGATGGATATTCACTGTCAGCAATGACCACACCTGCAAGACTGTCATTCCGGACATAGACATGGCACAGATACTCTAAGGAGACAAGAGATCAGACACGTGAACAGTAACACAAGGGTTTTGGACTACTTTTAATCCCCCAAATCAAAGCATCACAATGCTGGCTCCTGCTTTCTGTGTCAAACAAAGCCAATCTAAAGCTACTATGAAGTTCAACTGTACTAGGTAAGATCTGTGGAGGTTCTGTAATACAGCTGCATGGACCACACCCAGAATTCAGCCCAACACCTGCTTAGGACCAGTCAGTGCCTTGTGTATAAAGCCAAGGTTGAAATGAACCACCAGGGGTGAGAAAACACACACTAGTCAACATGTCCCCAGGAGCATTCCAAGTTATTTCCTTGAGTCAGGTCAGGCCTGGCTGTGTCTTGGCAATCCATAGCCCTCTGAGGCTCTGTGCTGTTCCCAAATTGAAGGAAGTCCAGACAAGACAAGTATCTTCTACTTTCTTAAAACAAAACAAAATGTTTCAGAGTGGCCGAAAACCAGGAATTATCTTCCAGGCTACAGTTTGCCAAATTATGGCAGCACTGCTCAACATGCTCCAGCCTACAGTAGGCCACTAGGGGGAGCTATCTAGAAAAAAATTGGCCACTGCTGGCTGAGGTGTCTAGCAGTATTGCACTGAAGTTGTCATATGACCAAAAGGTATGGTTTGAAAAAGGGCTTCTGCAAAGTAGTCACAATCCATAGGACTATTAATTTCTATTACTTTGAAAGAATTCAGAAATGACACAGTGAACCACCTCCCCAAAGGAGGAGAAAAAAAGATGACAGTTTAAAATAAGAACCTTCTTGTCCTTAAGGATCTCATCCAAAAGATTCCAATGCTAAACAACAGAAAAACAAATAAGGAGAGAAAGAATATGAGCCCCTGAAATCAGAAAAGGGACAGGGAATTATGATATGCTCCCCAGATTCTGTAAGCAAGATTTAAACATGGGGTTGAAGTATACATATTCCACAGAAATTAAGAAGCTAATTAGTGTTTGAGGAATTATCTTTAAATAATAAAGTTGGGAGGGCAGACAGTCTGAAGGAGAATTGAGAGAGAATGCTAAACGTCTGCAATTCAATTTCACTTTTGTGATGCTCTTTATGCAGGGATTTCAAGTGGAATATACATATATATATATACACACACACATGTATGTTGAAGACTGCCTGTGATGTAAATGATATGAATTGATATCATCAATTCGGTAATTCTATAATCAAGTGACTTAAAGTCAGTGTACGTGTGATATAATCTTTGTTTCTGCCTAATGAAATTACCATAACTCTTTTCTAATCTGCATGTGTAACTTACAAGTCTAAAACAAGTGCCTAAAAACTTATATAAAAAGAAAAAAGAAAACCCTATGGAGCACAGAATGAAGCATTATCTCAACAGTACTAGCTAGAAATCCTATTTTTTTGTGGGAGTTTGCAACTCTGGAGGGGAAAGGAAAGAATATGAAGGCTGTTTATTATTTCAGGAGAGTCAGATCCAATGCATCGTAAATGCATCTAAGCTTTGGATTCTGGAACTTTATCCAGGAAGCTAAGACTTCAACAGTGAACATAGAATTCTGTGTAAATAGGAAAAGGAAGAGGAGAGAAGAGAGAACAAGCTAGCACAGAAGTGAGGTCCTGGTAGTTCTCTCCATGTGCTGAGAGAACTGAGTACTGCCTGAGGTGTGGCAGTCAGGCCCCCCACACTCAGAAGTTGAAGAACCCTCTTACCTTGTTCTTTGACAGAAGCTCTGCTGCCTTTTGCTGAGCGCTCCACAATTAGTTGACTTGTGAAGGTCATGAATTCCTGAACACTAAGAAACACACACATATTTATTACCTTCTTCCTGTCACCTGTCTCCAGTACAAAAGAAAGTGACCTCTGAGCTTATAAGTTAAGGAGACATTGCTTCTTGGTTTCATTTCTTTCCCTCCTTAGTAACAACATACAGACACATTAAAGAAAAAAATAATAATCAAATCAAATAAAAAACCACTACATATGAACACAAATACAGACAATTATGAATCAACACCACCATTCAAGTTATATCTGTCTGTCCACTGGAGTTCACCAAAACAACTCACTTTTCTTTGGGCTACCTTCAATTTAACAGTTTGGTCAGAGCATAATTTGGGACACAGTGAGAAAGCAGGAGGCAGCTTCTACTGGCAAAGCCCTACTAACTTCGAAGAAGTAGAACAAATAAATACTGTATGAGAAAAACATACACTAATGGCAAAATCTGTCAGGAAAATACACAATCAATCATTGCTGTGGGCACACAAAAGACCCTGGCAATGCCACACACCTCTGCAGTGAGTGCTGGCTCAGGTCTGCTGGGGCTCAACCATGCAACAAACCCCAAGCACTCTGAAAGGAATGGAAAGAATAGCTAAGATGAGGAAGTGGGAAACAGTTTATACAAAGGTCGAGAGAAAACAGAAGGTTCACAACAGGCCCAACAGAGAGATCTGGCCACAATGGAACAGTCAGAAGAGAAGTTTCAGCTAGAGGAACAGGTACCAAGAAGGAGCCTCTGACTGGGGAAGAAATGTAAAGCAATGTCATGGCGATCAGAACAAAATTCCTTAAATGAAAGTTCAAACAAGGCTCCCACAGAGGTACACATAATCTGAAGACCCACCTCCAGGATCCTGGTTCAAGTGTCTGGCAAATTATTGTGCTGTGACTCATCTGTAAAATCAAAATCTGTGTGATGGTTAAATGAGTTAACCAGATAAAGCACTTGACACAATGTGTGTTACACAGTATTACTACGCATTATTTTCATGAGGGAATGATACAATCAAAATAATGATAGAAAAGAAGAAAATAATCTTTAAAAAATGTTCAAAGGAAGACTTTGCAGTAAAAAGTCTTAGTGCTTAGAATAGAACTATAATTAGACAAAGGAAGACTTGCATTAATTGCAAGAACCTGTATACAGGGCCAAAAGAGCTGGGAAACTATTCAAAACTTTTGAGCTTGGAGTTTGGTAATCATGGGGCATGAATGATGGATGGGTGGTCTCACAAAAAAATAAGCTCAAGTGAAGCACGTATTGCTTTAAGAGATATAATGAAAGATGTCCCTTTGGTGTTGTAGTTGTTAGTTATCTGAGAATAGTATGGGTATCCCAAGAAGTTGGGTGTAAGTCCTACAGTCAAATCTATGAGACTCTTCAGTATAAATGGAAAAAAACAGAAAAAGAGCCAGAGCCAAGCTGGCATGAAAAGTTCCGTCAGAGAAATGCAATAACACAAAGCAGAGAAGAGAAGCCAATGGCAAAATGAAGTGAAATATCAAGAACTTCAAGAAGGAGCCAACAGATGATGCAGCAATTCCACCTTTGGGTATATGCTGAATAAAATTTTAAGCAGTGTCTTAAGGAAATATTTATATACTATACTCAAAGCAGCATTATTTATAATAGTTAAAATGTGGAAGCAACCCAAATGTCCACTGGCAGATGAATGAGAAAGCAAAATGTAATAATTATATACAATAAAAAAATGATTCAGTCTCAAAAAGGAAGGAAATGCTGATATGTGCAACAATTGGATGAACTTTGGAGACATTGCAGCAAGGGAGATAAGCCAGACACAAAAAGACAAATACCTTATGATTCCACTTATGTGAGTCCCTAGAATAGTCAAAAATCATAAAGACATAAAAGAGAATGACTGTTGCCAAGGGATAGGGGAGGAGGGAATGGGAAATTAGCATTAAATGGGCACAGTTTCAGTTTCACAAGATAAAAAGTTATGCAGATGGATGATGCTGATTGTTGCACAACATTATGAATGCATTTAATACCACCGAGCTGTGTACCTAAAAATGGTTAAGATGGCAAATATTTTTATATCTGTATTTTACCACAATGAAAAAATAATTTTTAGAAGACCCCAAAAGAAACAAAGTTTCAACGAAATAACAATAAATGTTTTAGATCCAGCCAGATAGCCACTGGCCACTGTCATCAAAAACAAACAGCTGCACTGAGGCAATGAAAACAACTCGAATGGCAGATTCCATCAGACTCCGAAACAAGATGATCCTGTAGGGTCCTTCTGTTTCTGCCTGAGTCACTCTACCCCCTCCCACGAATGGCCTGGGCATGTTGTGGCACTTCTAATATATACCTTCCTGCGATTAAAGTGCTCAAGAAACATTTTAAAGCCTGCAGCCCTACAGAGCCCATGCTTCTTCACTGTACCACTAACCCAATCACTAAAAAGCATACAATTTGGGCTGGACTCCTAGCTCGCTGTGTAACGTCTTGGGGCTTCAGTGACTGACTTCACCAATAAAAAGAATACACTAGTATCTCTCATACCGAATTGTTGGGAAGACCCACAAGAAATTACAAAGGTGGATCTCTAGACACAGTACCCAAGATCCCTGATCAGAATTACTGATTGGGTTCCGGGGGCTGATTTAAAATATACACTTCTGGGACTCAGGCTATTAGTTCAGAACATTTGGGCCGTGAACTTTGGGAATCTGCCTATTTCAAAGTCCCATTCTAATTTTTATGCAGCAGAAATGTGAAAAACCCTGAATACAGGACAATATTACAGAATGGTATAAGACTTTTACGAGGGAGTGTTGGACGATTCCTCAGAGATACAGTTCGCTAACCAAAGAAGAGGCCATGGCCGGGTTCCACTGTGGGAGGCCGAGCCGAACTCTGGCTCTCCCAGCGTTGTCCCTAAACCCCGGCCCACTTCGAGGACTCACCCGACCTCCGGCCTCTGCCCGGCCAACCACCGCCCACCAACTCACCTGGACCTCTGGAAGAAACTGAAAGAAGACACGTCGTAAGCGGCTTTGAGAAGTACCGCTTTGGGCTCGCTTTTGTAGAGGACACTAAGGCTGTACAGCTTCATGGCGCCAAGCCCTCGGGCGGCCTACCGGCTCGGCCGCGGACCCACTTGTAGAGAGCAGCGCGGTCGCCGCCCGTTGGCGCCGCCGCCGCCGCCGCCGCCGCCGCCACCTCACGGCGTCCCAGCGGCCGGCTGCTGACGGGGCCGCGCCGGCTTCCTCCTCCGAGTTCGGGGCTCACTTCCGCTTCCGGTCTGGGCGTGCTCCCGAGGATGCACAGGGAAGGGGACGTTTGTGTCTTACCCCGGATTCAGAAGCGAGAGCCGGAAGTATGACGCCGCGAGGGGCGGAACGCATACGTGTGAGCCCGGCCCTACCTCGCCTACCCAGAGGAGGAGTCTGCGGGGCGTGGGCTGTGCTGAGCTGTCGGGTTTTGTGCGGTCTGGGCATCCCTCCTGGGCTCTGCAGGACAGTGCTGTACCGTCCAGGTCGCTTTTATTACATCTTCTAGGCCTTGAGAGCAGCCATACCTGTCTCTTGGACAGTGAGACCCCGAGCAGTTCTCTGTAAATCCTGCACCACCGCCAACTCCTCGTAAATCAAATCTTCCAGAGTCCCCTTCACGATATGAAGGTGCCTCCCGGTTTCAGATCAGTAGCGCGCCTGCTGCGTGTGGGAGTAGATCCTCCGACTCAACCCCCAGCACAAAGCCTGGAAACTTGACTGCCTGTGTCTCAGCACCGACAGGAAATCAAGAATAGCAAGTCCCTTATATCTCAAAAAGGGACAGAAATGCAGCTTCCCACTGCAAGCAGCAGTTTGGTGTACAGGGACATGGAAAACCATGGAAAACTAATTTTGCTTGAGCTGATGAAATAATGTAAGCTCATAGAAGGACACGAGTGAGGCACAGTTCCCTGAAGATGCTACCTCTTGCTCATTTTCTGTGTACTAAATGGCATCATGTAATTGAAAAGGACCTTGGTGCCCAGTGTGGTGGTGCACACCTCTAGTCCCAGCTACCCTGGAAGCTGAATGTTGAGCCCAGGAGTTCAGGTAGAAACTGGACAACTTAATGAGAGTTGGTGCTAAAACAAACAAAAAACACCAGAAACCTTGGTCTCTGAAAGTTGGCAGTATGGTCACAAAATCATCATGCTAGAAGCAGCCAGAACTAAAATTATGGGAAAGAGATGATTCACTGGAAAAACAAAATCATCAATTTCTCAACCTCCAACCCTATTGCCATTTTGGGTTGGGTAATTGGGAAGCGCTGCTCTGTGCATTGTAGGCAACAACTCAAGCCTGTATCCACTAGGTGTCAGTAGCAGACCCCCCACCCACATCTTGTGACAACCAAAAATGTGTCCAGACATTGCCAAATGTGCCCTAGAGCAGTGGTTTAGGAAAACAGTGCTCTAAGTATTTCTTGTGGCTAAGGATGTTCCCACTGCCTGCTCACTCACTCAGCAACCCCCTCACCAACCCTCTTCCCTGGGCACTCCCAAGTTCAGAGGTAAAAAGGGTTTATCCACATCCCCTGCATTTGGTGCTAAACATCAGGAATGGTCATTAGCAGTGACCATGCCCACCCACCCTAGATGTGGACACACTGGTCTGATCATCTTGGTGACTGAATGCCATAAATATAACCCTATGCACCTGTACTGACATGGTTGCCTTACAGGGGGCATGTTAGAGCTATTTTTGAGGAAAACTCCTAGAGCCCCTTGTCCTCTGCCACCCAAAGTTGTACAAAAGGACCAGGAGGCCAATGCTTGGATGGAATTGATGTAAATGTAATAGTGTTGTTCTGAGGTTTCTCTTACTCCAGGCACTTTACATGTGCTACCTCATTTAGTCCTTACAAAAACGGGCAGATATTACTATCACCTTCCACAGAAAAGATTGAAGTTAAGAAAGTTGTTAGTTGTGCTGGGGTTGTCGCTCAGTGGTAGGGTGCTCGTCTAGCATGCATGAGACCCTGGGTTCGAGCCTGAGCACCACATAAAAATAAAGGTACTGTGTCCACCTACAACTAAAATATATATACACATACGAAAGTTTTTAGAAAGAGGTAGAGTTGGGATTCAAGTGTGTACAAAATGCTTAACGAACTCTCTTTCAGTCAAATTTCACTCCTGACAACTCTCCCCTTTTGTCTCTGGCTTTGCCCAGTTTCCATTACCTCCAGGAAGACTCACTTAATCTTGTGCAAACTTCCCAAGCTCCTTACTGCAAAGCAATACCTGTCTTCTACTCCATTGCCCCATCTGTCATTCAACTTGGATTCAGTCCCAGCATTACCACACCACAAAACTAAAAGTGAGAAAGCCATTACCCTCCAGCCTCCCTCCAGTCTGTTAAACTGGAAAAATATCCTTTCCATAGACATGTTGCTAGGAATAAAACATTAGATTACAACATCTAGTCATTGTAGACATTTAACAAGTAACAACATCATGATTATTTGTATTGTTATTAGTGACCAAAAGGAGAAGAAATCATGATAGGTTGAAGGTATCCTACAGACTGTGGGAGGCAGAGATTTGAAGGGAGGCTGAGATCTGAGTAAAGTCTATCAATTAGATAACAGTATTATATCTATTTTTATTTCCTGATTTCAATCTCTGTGCTGTGATTATGTAAGAAAATTCTTTGTTTTTAGAAAATTCAAGGCATTTGGGAGGTAAAAGAACACCATGTATACAACTTACTCTTAAAGCATCAGTGTGTGTTTGTGTGTGTATGTATGTATACACTACATACTACATATATGAAAGATAAATACAGTAAAGTAAATTTAAAGAACCCAGATGAAAGGTATCCAGAAATTCTTATACTATTCTTGCAACAGTTTTGTAAATAAAAAATTACAGGGATAGAAAAGATTGTAGAGTCAGGGCACTGAGGTGATAAATGCAGCATGTTCCTTACATGTCAAGGGCATGGCACAGGTCTCAAGTCCAGGCTCCCACTTGGGTGGCTGGGCCATAGAAGAAAAGTCCCTCTGCAAACAGAGCTTTGGCAACAGCTTCCTTGATCAAAGGCCCAGGCCCTATGAGTTTGTGCCACTGGAGAAAGCAGGCACCCACCCACCTTTGCAGCTTTCCCCAGCTCACAGGAGGTGCCTGCCCCCAATCCAGAGCAGAACACCAGAGGGGGGCACATGAAAGTAAATCAAGGGACATATCTCCAGGAAACCCAATTCAGGTGGGGAGCCCCACCATGCTGAGGCTCCTACTCCACACCTCTTGATGGAGTTAACCAATACCCTGACCAGGCCTGTTTCACTCAGAACAAATTGTGAGCCTTCAAAGCTTAGGTGGGAAAGGGGCATTGAAAAGGGCCACCCACATGATAAAGCTTCCATGATCTGGTTAGTCCAGCCACCAAGATGCACTCCTCCCCAGGTGGGAAGCTAGCCACATTGGACAAAGGCAGGAGTTTGGAATTGGGATATATGGTCATTTAGGCCAGTAGCTTGTCCCATCAATGATACCTGATGGCTGTGGGGCTTCTCAACACAGAAAGTGGAAAAGTCTCCAGAGAAGAAAAAGAGGGGCAGGCAGATGCAGGTGCACATATTTCATAGATTTTTCTTTTTTCTTTCATTCCCCTTTTTCTCTTCTCTTCCCTCTCCCTCTCCCTTGCCTTTTCCCCCTCTGTTCTTTTATCTGCAGTGCTGGGGATGGAACCCAAGGTCTCACACATGCTAGGCAAGCATTCTAGCACTGTACTACTGAGCTATATCCCTAGGCCAGATTCAATACCATCAATCTAAGTCCTCAACAGATCCAACTCCTAGGAACACTGTTCATTACCTTCACCCTTCAGTGACACCTCAGTGTCACTGGGACACCTCAGTGACACTGAGTTCTTCAGACCACAGGGAAGACTGACATGGTCTGCCACCAAAGGTTTGAGTTCTGCCACAAGCTATGTCAGAGCACAGGCACAGGAGTATACTTGGGCAGGAAGGGATCATAGCTAAGAAAGACAGGCAAGTAAGCCAGATAGGAGCTTTTGGAATTAGTGAGACAGGTGTTCTCATTTTGAGACTGCTTTCCCAGCAGGGGCTTCCCAGAAGCTGTATTTGTTCTGGAGACACTCCTCCCCAGCTGGGAAGCTAGCCACATTGGACAAAGGCCAGGAATTTGGAATTGGGATATATGGTCATTTAGGCCAGTAGCTTGTCCCGTCGATGATACCTGATGGCTGTGGGGCTTCTCAACACAGAAAGTGGAAAAGTCTCCAGAGAAGAAAAAGAGGGGCAGGCAGGAGGGTCTTCTGGAGTGGCTCCTGCTCCACAACCTGCATGCATCTCTGTTAGTCAGTTTTTCATCACTGTGACCAAAGTACCTGATGAGAAGTATTCAGAGGAGGAAAAGTTTATTTGGGGCTTACCACTTCAGAGGTTCCATCCATGGTCAACTGCCTCTACTGCTTTGAGAATGAGGTGAGGCAGAATATTATTTCAGAATGGCATGGTGAAGGAAAGCTGTCAGCTAATGGCAGCCAGGAAGCAGAGAAAGAGTGAGCACCAAAGCACCAGCTACAAAATGTAAACCCCAAAGGTATACTCCCAGTGACCTACTTCCTCCAGCCACACCCTACTGCCTACAGTTACTAACCAGTTAGTTTTTTTTGTTTTGTTTTGTTTTGTTTTTTTGAACCAGGGATTGAACTCAGGGACACTCGGTCACTGAGCCACATTCCCAGCCCTATTTTGTATTTTATTTAGAGGCAGGGTCTCACTGAGTTGCTTAGGGCCTCGCTAAGTTGCTGAGGCTGGCTTTGAACTCGCGATCCTCCTGACTCAGCCTCCCAAGTCGCTTGGATTATAGGCATGCGCCACCACGCCCGGCTTCCATTTAGTTCATTCAAATTATTAATCATCGAGTTGATTAATTATAGCTCTTATAATCTACTCATTTTACCTCTGAACATTTTCTGTATTAACACAAGAGCTTTTGGGGGACAACTCTTAACCAAATCATAAAACCTCCACCTGAAAACAGAAAGGAGAATGCCAAGAACAGGCAAGAAAATAAAATTTACCTCTTGAAGTTAAGAGCACCAAACACAACAAATGAGGGCAGAGGAAAAGTCCTCAAAAGGAAACTATAGTGTAGGCCATGATACTGCTGGTCCAGGCTGAGCCCACATTGCCCTAATGCCACATGGTACCCCAGACCTAAGTAATGGAGGAACATCCCTGCTAAGGCAGTCACTGGTTAACATATGAGCACCTGACCCAGGCCTCCACCAATCAGCATTGACCATCCAGTAGGCTCCTACCTCACACCAAATACAAAACCCTGCTCCAGAACTTGTTAAAGAAGAGGACTTTGGAAAAAGGCAAGAAAAAAGGTATAATCTCAGAATGGCTGGGTGTGCACTCAACACAAACAAACCCAGAAAGACTAAAGTGTTGAACATATTTTTTTAATTTTGGGAGAAAATATTAGAAGCAAATGTGGAAGAAAATGTTTACAATTTTGAGATGAAATGTTTCTTTTAGCAAGATTTGAAGCTTCCAAATAAGATAATGAAGATTGAAATACATAAAAAGTAAATACTTCTATATGATGGAAGACATTGTTAATCAAGTTGTAAGTTAGGCAATAGACTGGGAAGATAGAGCATATTGTAACAAACAAAATTTATAAATCTTGTAGGTGTGTTCAAAAAAATCACAGATCAATTAGTAGAAACTTCAGTAGCAACATAGTTATAATACAAACAAATTATTCCTAAAAGAAGAAATGTAATAATGAATAACATTTGAAAAGATACCTAGCATTTTGCAATTCAAAAAACAATGAGATCAATATAAAACATAAACCATAGATAAACATAGTTTATCATCTCAAACATAGACCAGGATGTAGCCAAATTCCTAATGTTGGCAAAGTATTAACTGGTGAAACCATCTGAGGAAGCAGTGTTGTCCTATCACCAAAATGTAAAATGTGTACAGCATTTCAACTAGTAATTCAGCCTCTATGAACCCTCTAGAAGAAACATTTGCACATTTACTTGACTGAAAAACCAAGATTTCTAACTCAGCCTTGTTGGTAATATTAAAAACTGAAATTGCCTCCATGACTATACATAGGAGGTTGATTTTATAACATAATACATCCATCTGGAGAGATCTTACTGCTGCTGTTCCTCCTTGCTCCCTCTGCTAGAACTCCCTCTGCTTGGTCCTGCGCTTTCTTTGTTCTTTACCGGACACCACCCAATACAGTAGCCACAACCCACGTTGAGTTCTTGAAAAACAGCCAATCCTAATTCAGAAGTGCGTAAGTGTGAAATACACACCAGACCTGTGTCCTAGGCCAGAAACGCCACATTTTGTTCCAGACCATTGAATGAAACCTCAAGCCAGCACCTGAGTTTGCTCCAGCACCCTGGCCTCCTGCTTCTGCACCAGGTCTTCCTACTGCACTGCTGATGTCTTGAGAGGCATTTGGGCTATAAGGGTGAGAATGGGTGTGCATCCTGGGCTGCAGCTCCTGAGTGGACCAGGAGAAGCATATTGGCCTCAGCTGGAGTCATGTGGGCCAGGCCAAAAGTTCCCTCATGGTCCCCAACACACACGGCAGTGATAGCAGCCAAGATGTGTGCTCCTTTCCTCTGGTTTCCAGACATGGAGACCTCTGCTTATTATGACGTGAGTGTGGGAGACCCTGAGACACTGGCCTGGGAACTGAGCAGGTGGCAATGTCTTACCAGGTTGGCAGTCACTGTGGTGACAAGGTGACGGAGTAGTCACCATGGTGATGGGGATGGAGGCCTTTGGCCGTCAGTCCCAGTTTTCTGCATGGCAGCTCTAATGACAGAAAGGTCACCATGGCAACCATGGCCCTCTCAGGAGCACAGAGGCCCTGCAGGAGAGTCCCCTACTCCACACCTGGCCAGAGCAGGAAGTAGAGTGCAACTGAGCCCAGGGAAGCAGGCTGGAGTGTGAGGGACAGTCACTGTGGCCTCATTACTCAAAAGCCGTGCTCAAACCACTGGAGGAGAGAGACCTTTTCTGCTGAGTCTGTTTAGTGGACAACAAGCCCTCACAGCTCAGCACAACCAGAGAGAAAGCCAACTAGTACTGAGGACGCTGCTTCAGAGACGCCATGGCCCTGCCCAGAGAACATCCGGCCTGATGAGGCCTCAGTGAGGAATAGTCCAGAAGAGAACAATGAAAAGGAGGAAATTGTGATTGAACTTCAAACCCCAAACCCGCCTCAGGTGGACCATATTCTCTCAGAGGCCAAGGGCTGGCCGTGTCCAGTGCTGGGGAGAAGCCTGGGATATCTCTGCTTTGGAAAGCTGGTAGGAAAGGCTGGGGCCCAGCTCCCCTGAGCTGGCTGCTGTGCAGATGCTGGATGACAGAACCAGGATGGAGGCCGGCAAGAAGGAGAAGGTAATTCTGCCTCGAGAGGCGTTTTGGAAGTGTCTGGTTATAAGTACCCAACCCTCAGGTTCATATGGCACCTGCAATAGTTTGTACCTCAGAATGGACTTTATAGGTTCTTCAAAGATGTGGCTGGGTGCCCTGTGAGGCAGGAAGGCCCCTACTTCCTAGACTGGCCCTGCGACCTGGGAGTCAGGCTGCCAGGATTTTGGGGAGAGGCTAGGAAGGAGTTCAGAACCCCAGCTAGAGGGCTTGAGGGCCTGATTTTGAGACAGTACTCAGCAGACATCATGACAGGTCAAAGGCAGCTATGCTTCTTCCTCACAGGGAGCCTGAGAATTGAGACTCCCTGGTGAGAAGCATAGGGCAGTTTATTTTTCCAGCAATGAAGAGATTCAGGAATCCTCTGAACCAGCCCTGGGCTGAGCAGTTAGCAAGGAGAGAGGTGGGACAGAGGACATTTGCTGTGAAATGTTGGGGAGAACACACCTACATCTCCCATGCTGGGTACTGAGCAGAATGGGGAAAGACAGGATCAGTGAGCAGGATTCAATCACTTTGGGCATGTTTTTCTCTGGCTTCTCTCCTCCTCTATGTGAAATGACGTGGTCAGCATAAACACCCTGCTGGTCTGTTTCTAGCAGAGCTAATGATGTTAGGAGAAAAACAACCAGTCCAAGTCAGAGGGCCTGCACAGTGAAGTCAGAGGAAGGACTAGGTGCCCAACCAAGTCCTCCACCTATCTGCCACTGCTACTATGGTTTAGATAAGAGATTCTGCCCAAAGGGGCCACTTCAGGCCATCTGGGGAGAAGGGAGATGGTGTTTTTTTGATTGGCACAAGCAGAGAGATAGCTAGAAGTGGTGAGAGGTTGAGTGTATGGGCTGGAGACCTGGTGCTATTCCCAAAATGGGGGAGAAACAGTGGTGTGCGCATGTACATGCTTTCGTACTTGTGCTGTTCAATAACAACAGCAGCAGAGTTGCCCCTGAATGCCTGCATTCATAGAAGCTTATGGGGTGAGATGTAACTCAGACTGTGTGGGTATTGATTCTCGGAATCTGGGGTTGCCCATGCCCTTTCCATTTCTGTCCCACAGGGAGGGAGTGCTGGTCCTGAGCAGGTCTGTGGACTTCAGGGGCCCAGGGGGCTCAAGCATAAACTTTAAAGGACAAAATGCCAGTCATCAAGATATTTTAACACAATAATTTTTAAAAAATCATTATTAATTCCAAAATTTATGATGAGGAAAATAACAAATGCTACATGAAGACAGGATGAGTATCACTAATTTGGCACTATGTCACAGGGTCCAGGGTCAGATGAGGGCTGTGAAGCTGCAATGCCCGCTCCCCTCCCCTCTTCTACGGCTGGTCAAGGATTCACCCCCTTTTTGCAGGGTTAGCCTGACTTAAATTTAAGATTGTTCTAAGCATCTATGTTCTCTGAGCTTCCCAGGTTCACCAGGTCCACTTCTTTGTCCCTGGAAAGTACTGTCCCCTTGCTCAAGCCCAGGTCTAAACATGGAGCAGCAGGCAATGCCTTTCTCATGCTTTCAAAGTTGTTCCCTAGATTTCAACTGTGGTTGAATCTATTCAGGCTCTTAGAAGGAAATGGGGTGCTTAACCACTGAGCCACATCCCCGGCCCTTTTTATTTTTGATTTTGAGATGGGGTCTCCCTAAGTTGCTTAGGGCCTCAGTAAGTCGCTAAGGCTGGCCTTAAACTTGCAATCCTCCCGCCTCAGCTTCCCGAGTTGCTGGGATTACAGGCATGAGCCCTAAAGCCTGACCCATTTCCTGTTTTGATTGCATTAAAGGAGACTCTTTCCATTTCTCTGAGTATGAGCAGCCATCTTGCTTGAACTGACCTTCAGGAACTCACCGGTGGTCATTCCTTTATAATCTGAAGGAGCAGCATGTCCAGTGGATTCCCCAGGTGGCCATCAGCTCCTTAGGGACAAGCCTGATCCTACTAACATGCCCCTGTTCCTTACAGCTCCTTCCCCACTGGCTATAGCTGCTGGGTACCACCACTGCTGGCCTATTCATATGGCATTGCCCTCCATTTCTTGATGGACCACCACTTCAGGTGGCCTGAATGTAGGCCCTGGGCATCCTCCTTGAGGACTTTTTGGTCTGTATTTTCCTTTCCTTTCACTTTTGTCCTCATGCTGGTCCAGAAAACAATTGGATGACCCACATTTTCCACAGATCAGCTAGTGAAGTAATGAGGGGTTCACAGCAAGTATGGTTTGCATGGCAGTTTTGAGGAAGGAAACTGAAGAGGTAACATTCTAGGTGTATTAATCAGCCCAGACTGCCATGACAATACAATAGATGGGATGCTTTAAAAAAAGAAAGTCTGTCTATTTCTTTCTGCCTGTCTCTCTCTGTGACTCTATTTCTGTCTCTTTCTCTGTCTTATTTCTACTGCAAGAGCCTCATACAAACTTTAATCTTTTCATGACCTAAGTCTAGCAGACTTGGGAATGCAGTCTAAATAGGACACTTTGCCTGTTGAGAACAAGCAGGCAACACATCTGCATCCCTCTTCAGACACTGGTGGGCTACCAGGCTCCCTCCTTCACACC
This sequence comes from Glaucomys volans, assembly GCA_020662805.1. Taxonomy (NCBI): domain Eukaryota; kingdom Metazoa; phylum Chordata; class Mammalia; order Rodentia; family Sciuridae; genus Glaucomys; species Glaucomys volans. The sequence continues at coordinate 44,149 of JAJEJO010053929.1, forward strand.
CATTCCAGGCCTGGGCCTTGCCCTTTGGAATGGAGATGGGTTTTTCTTAGATTCATCTTTAGCTTTTCTGTATATTTTTAATTCCTACCACTCCTCCTCATAGAACTGCAAACAGTGTTAACTCTGCTTGAAATTCCAGAGTGGCTGGAGCCCTTCCACAGTAGGACTACAGGTCAGCTTGACTGCTCTCTGTTTCATCTTCACTGGACACCAGGAGTGTCCCTGAAGCTCACCAGTGCATGTGTGCATCAGTGCCAGAGCCAATGTAGGAAGGAGCCGCCAGCAGGTGCAGGGCCATAGGGAAACTTTCCAGTCTTCCTAGACCCATTGAATTCCCAATTCCTGTTTCTATCTCCACAGACCACCAGGTATTCCAGCTCCTAGTTACCTGTAACTCCTGCTACTGTTGCTACATCCCAGGCCTTGCTGATAGAGCTCTCTGAATCCCAGACAAAGTCTGTGCACTCTCTGTACACACTCCCCACCTGAGTCTGTCTCTTGGGGAGGTAAGTGCTGGGCCTCAGTAGACAGACAAGCACTGTGGGTCCAGGGGCTGCCATTCAGCCTCCCTGGGCCCCTGGCAGGTCACTAATAGAAACAATGTTTTCCTCCATCAACTGCTAAGGAAAGGAAGGAAACATTTCTGACAGAGTGTTAAGCTGTAGGACAGAAAATGACCTGAATTAGAGGTAGGGGTGGACACTCTTGTATAGGCATTCAGGTGACCAACGGCTACAGCTTTGGTGTCTATGGTCCAGCAGGTACATGTGGCCTCATCCCACTCCCTAGGCCTTTCTCACAGCTCATCTCAGTGCACAATCACTCTAAGAAGGGGGTGAATATCTCTCCCTGTTCTGTGATGGTGGAATGAAGGCTGACTAATGTCATGCTAAGATCACACAGGTAGGAAAATACAGACCATGGGACCAGAGCCAGACCTCTTGATTTTGAAGCCATGTGCATGGCCCCATGGCCCCCACAACACACAAGTTCACTGTCACTGCTCTGGGCCACCTCAACAGCTACTGTGCAGAGACTTTTACTAAGTAGCAAGATTGAGAGCTCTAAGGCCCTCTTGAGGTGCTGAGGCAGGGGAGAAGAATGCTTCCTGCACTATTCCCATGACACTGAAAATTACCTGTTGGTGTCAGCAGGACTGGTACTTTCTGGGATCTAGGGAAAAACCTATTCCCTGTCCTCTTCCAACTTCTGGAAACTGACTGGATTTCTTGGCTCATGGGCCCTTCCTCCATGGGCCCTTCAAAGGCAGTATTGTGTTCCTCTCACCTCTGCTTCCATCATCACATCTTCTCTGACCTTCCTACCTCCCTCTTCCATCTAATGAGCATCCTTGTGATGACATTAGGTCCACCCAGATAATCCAGTATAATCTCCTGATTCTGAGATTCTTAATTAAATCATGTCTGCTAAGTAAGTCCCTTTTGCCACATAAAGTCACACATTCACAGGTACTTTAAGTCCTCTCTAGGTCACTTATAACATCTAGCACAATGTAAATTCTATGTAAATAGTTGTTATACTGTGTAGGGAAAAACGAAAAGAGAGAGTATATACATGTTTAGTACAAACACATTTCTTCTGAATATTTTTGATATGTGATTGGTGGAATCCATGAACACAGAACCCATGGATACAGAGACCAATTGTGCACCACCTATCCCAGCTCCCCCAAGTGAGGTCTTCTTGATCAACTGCTGCCTCATGCCAGGGACTATCAGCACTCCTCCCACCACTAGTTAGGGGTCCTCATATCATCAGCTAAAAACAGTTCACCCTGAGAGCTGACACCTAGGACTACAGTGGTACTGGCTGTTTTAGGTCCTAGAAGCAGAGCCAGAGATGAGGATTCTAGTACCTATGATACATGAATCTCTCTGAGGCAGGGCCATCCTTTGTACATCCATCAGTCACTGGGTCTCCCTGGGGAGAGTCTAGGGCTGCCTGATTTAGCATATAACATTTCAAGATGCCTAGTTAAATGTGAAATCCAGATATACAAGTATTTTTTTTTTTGCCAACCCAAGGAAGACATAACCGCCAAAATATTTCTCAATGAGGCAACTTTATATATCAGGGAGCAAGTCCCAGAAGAAGAGCCCAGCTGTGACCTGTTAACAGCCAGCCTTGAGCTTTGGTGAGGTGCCATGGACCAGCAGGTGCCACAGCATCTGCAATATTTGCAGTGCACACGATCATTACATAGATATGCAAATATATCCACTCGAGTTCTTTAAGGGACAAATAATTAGGTATTTGATGTTTTAAAGGTTTTATATTATGTGGAAGTGTTTGGTGTATCAATTAGTGAGAGATAATTTTAGTGATATTTGGGGAATTAGATGGGTTCATGGATAGGTATCATGCTTTTTCTCATTTAAAAACATGGAGGGGCTGGGGATATAGCTCAGCTGTAGAGTGCTTGCCTCGCAAGCACAAGGCCCTGGGTTCAATCCCCAGTACCGAAAAAAAAAAAAAAAAAAAAAAAAAAACCATGGAGTATCCTAATCCTATAGAATAATGCTGCTATGGTTAAATCAGCTCTCCAGTACATTTTCAAAATGGCTCCAAATGTCACAAGTGTGTTCACCCACTTAGGAAACCCATGAGGGGCAGCATAGGCTGAGTTTAGTTGAACAGTCCATGCTGGACAAAGTCAACAGGTGGAACAGATAGCTCCTTTCAATCCTTCAGACACAGCCCAGACCACTGCATCAAGCTATCTTGAAAACTGTAGCCTCTTGGAATTATGCAAGTGGTCCAGTTGGGTTGGGAAGATCAGAAGTCCAGGAAACCTTTGGTATGGAGGCAGTCAGATAGAAAGAGAGTCTCAAGCTGGGAGAAGGGAGATGGCTCAGGGGGATTCTATGTGCAGATCTTGGGATAAAAGGCTGTAGGTGAGGAGGGGAGCTGGTATTGCCTGTGCTCAGCTCCTCCCTGCGCTGTCAGTTTGGAGTGCTTATAACAGAGAAAACAGCAAATGCCACTGGTCAGGCTTTTTCTCTGGAGACCTAGTTGTTAACCCTTTTCCAGCATAGCACAGGGCATCTACCACCTTGCAGGAAGTTTCTCCTTGCAGGCTCCTGCTTAAACCTACTTTCCCGATCCTCCAACCCCACCCAGCCACAGTCACTACTTTTTTTTTTAAATCTCTAAAAAATTATTTTATTTCTTTTTAATGTTTCCTATAGTTTGGACATAATGTTCCCACCATTCTTGTCTGCAGCTCAGGTAAGAGAGAAATAGTAGACTATAAAAGGTAAGAACCCATCTAGTCTATATTTAACAGAATATGCTTATCCCACTATTAGTTTATCTAAATAGCAGAAGAATGGATTTTGGCAAAAGGTAGAATCAAATGAATGGCAAGTTCTGTGGAAGATACACAGTCACTACTTTTTGTATCCACCTTGACCTCTTTGGAGTTCCTCTGCCTCACAGCCCAGGGAAGACTAGTTAACACCACTGTGTCAATTAGGGCTGTAGGCTGTACCAGATGCCCAACAAAACTGAATTCATCAATAGGTTTTATCACCTCATATGATCGATAGTTGAGAAGCAGATAATTCTCATTCTGATGTGGGACTCTGGGTTAGCTTTTCTGAGTCTCTTGATTTTACTCTCATGGCTGCCAGATTTTGCTACAAGCTCCAGAGGTATAGATAGTATGTACAGTAACGTTCTGGAAGCAAGACCAGGGGGCATTTCTGCCGCCACATCTCCCAGAGGTCTCATAGTCCAGAAACCAGCTCTAGCAGATGAGGACAGGTAGAATGAAGTTAGGCAGGCCCAACCCCCAGTGCTGGGTACATTGACACCTGACCCTGAGCAGAGTGGAAGTCCTATGTGCAAGAAGGAAGTAGGCGATGGCTCAGAGAAGCAAGAAAGTATCTGCCTCACCCCCAGGAGCTCAGGAACCCAGGAGCTGTCCCAGGGTCCTCACCAACACAGAATACCAGGAAAGTGAGACTGTACCTGTCTGCAGTGAGTGACTCTAGGTTTCACTGGCCTCTGGATGATAGAACCATTATTGAGTATGGAGAATCCATGATGAACCCAGCCGTGGGGCTTAGGACCTGCAGAAGACTGACAGGTTCTGCTCTTTGAGATCTGCCTCTTGGAAGATGGCAACAGCACTTAACCCTAAACAAATAGAATGGGAAATGGTTTCCAATAGTGACAGTCTTTGTATTAGTCAGCTTTTTGCTGCTGTGTCAAAAATGCCTGACAAGAATTTAGAGAAGGAAAAGTTTATTTTTGGCTCATGGTTGCAGAGGTTCAGTCTGTGGTTGACCAACTCCAGTGCTCTGAGTCTGAAGTGAGACAGAGCATCCTGGAAAAAGGGTGTGGTAGAGGAAACCTATTCAGCTCAATGACTTGGAAGCAGAGTCAGAGTGGGCAGAGCCAAGGACAAAATACATAATCCCCAAGGCACACCCACAGTGGTCCACTTACGTTAGCCATACCCCATCTGCCTACAGGTTATCATGCAGTAGTCCATTCAAATTATTGATCCAATGATCAGGTCACAGCTCTCATAATATAATCATTCCACCTCCTACATTCACACAGGAACTATTGGAGGCCACCTCATATCCAAACATAAGTCTCCAAGTGACATCTGGGCTGAGTAGGGGAATTGGATCTCCACCAGACACCTTACATTGATGATATTTGTTCTCTCACATTCAGGGGAGGCAGGGCACTGGACTTCAGGAGTTCTGGCTCTCTTGAACAGAGAACAGAGTTTTCCTCTCTGGGGCCCAGATCTTCTTGGCCCTATAACATAATCTCATTTGAATGATAGGATTTCTTTCATCTAATCCTCATGCAGATCTTTGGGATCAAGTGGCATCTAATCTGTTTCATAGGGGTGGACACAGAAGTTTTCAAGAACTGAATTTCTCATCCATGTAGCTTGTAAGAGTCCCATCAGCTCTCCAGAGCTTTGTCTCCTGCCTCAAGTACCACTGAAAGAGCTGGAGGAATGGCTTCGTTGGTGCTACATCCCCAAAGGGAAAGATGTGGCTGCAGTGTCTCCAGGCAGCTGCTGGCATCTGAATATTTTCAACTTCATCTTTTGTTCTTTTTCTTTTAAAAAATTAAGGTGTAATGTCCACACATTAAAATCCACCTTTTACTGGGTGCCGCACACACCTTGTAATCCTAGCAGCTCAGGAGGGTGATCCAGAAATAACCCAAGTTCAAAGCCAGCCTCAGCAACTTAACAAGGCCCTAAGCAACTTAGTGAGATCCTGTCTCAAAATAAAAAATAAAAAGGACTGGGGATGTGGCTCAGTGGTTAAGTGCCCCTGGGTTCAATCTCTGGTACCAAAAACAAAAACAAAACTATGTTTTTAAGAGCACAGTTTGAGCCGAGCATGGTGGTGCACACCTGTAATCCCAGCAGCTCAGGAGGCTGAGGCAGGAGGATCGTGAGTTCAAAGCCAGCCTCAGCAAGGGCAAGGCACTAAGCAACTCAGTGAGACCCTGTCTCTAAATAAAATACAAGATAGGGCTGGGGATGTGGCTCAGTGGCCAAGTACCCCTGAGTTCAATCCCCAGTTCCAAAAAAAAAAAAAAAAAAAGAGCACAGTTTGATGAGCTTTGTCAAATGTATATGGCGATGTCACCATCATCACCACCAAGATAATATTTCTATCACCCCCAAATCCCCTCAGGCCCACCCCTTTGCTGTCAATCAGCTCTCCCACCCTGGAACACTTAGTCTGTTTGCTTTCCCTTTTGTTTTTTGACCTTTCCCAGAATGTTCTACAAGTGGAATCATCACGTACAGAACTCCTGCATGTGGTTTCTTTCCCTTGGCATGGGCTTGCATAGATCAGCAGTGTATCAGTCTTCCCCCTGCCTGTTGCTGAGCAGTGAGTGTCCACATTTCGGTTGTTTACAGGCTTTGGCTGTCATGAGGGAAGCTGCTGTAAACATTCCAATACAGGTCTTTGTGTAGATGTGAGTCTTCATTTTGGAAAGTTATGTATCTGGAATAGTATCATATGGTAAATGTATATTTCACCTAAGAAGAAATTGCCAAAGTGACTATACCATTTGGCACTTCCACCAGAAATGTTTAAAGGCTTCAATTGCTCCACATACTCCCCAACTTTTGGTTTTTCCCACCTTTTAAATGGTAGCCATTCTGGTGTGTGTAGTACATAGCAGTATATAAGTGTGGTTTTAACTTACATTTCCCTTTTTAACCAATGATGCTATATATATTTTTTGCACCTATATTGGGCATTGTTTGGTGAGTTTATTTGTTTTTTAATTGGGTTCTTGTCATTTTATTGAATTTTTTTGTTCTGGGCATAAAGGGTTTTGTCAGGCATGTATTTGCTAAGAAGTGAGTGGCTTTACATGGATCCTGATGAGTACCCTGGGCCTGAGTCTGTGTTTGTTACTATGAACTCTGTCCATACTCTCTACTTCCATGGCCTATACCTCAGAATCTTTCATCCATCACCACTGCCTCCTGCTATGATGTTTCAGCTTATCTGTCTCTCCTCTAGCTGTCAGAGCCAGGATAACTCATTGCTTCAGAGTGGGCCCTAGGGACAGAGTTCAGGGTTTAAACCTCATATTAGCAAAGGCGATAAGAATAAATAAATTATTTTATCTCTGTGTGACACAAGGACCTCATTGAGTAAAGTGAAGATACTTCATAAAGATGTCTTGAGGATCAAATAAATTAAGCCATATAAAAAGTTTAGGACAGTGCTTGGCACAGAGTACAGATGCTCCTTGACAGGTTGTGAGGTTATGTCCTGGTAAACTCATCATAAGTGGAAAATGCATTTATCACACCTAACCTGCTCCTCATAATCGAGCAACACAGCACACTATAGAATCTCAATTGTTCCCCATCATGATCATACAGCTGATTGGAAGCTGTGGTGCCTGTGACTGTCCAGTATCATGAGAGAGGATTGTATCACTCACCAAGAAAAGATTAGAATAAAAGTTTGAAGTATAATTTCTACTGGATGTGTATCACTTTCACACCACCATAAAGTTGCAAAGTCAAAAGCCCAGTGATTTTAAGTTGAGGAACATTCTGAATACATGCACTATTCAAGACCATGTTTTTCTAGCCTGATGTTAGTGTCCCAACTCTATATCCCCCACACATATTTTCTGACAGTAACAGATCTGGTTATCTCCTTATTTAGTAATCCATGATTAGTCCTGTCATCAGCCAGACTTTGCACCAGGTACATACTAAAAAAAAAAAAAAAAAACTAGTCAGTTTGGCATTCTTGTAAGGAGAAAGTTTTTGTACATCTGATAATATTCTTCTGAGATTATCCACATGTTCAGGTTTTTTCTGTCTTCCTAAGTTAATTTTGAAAATTTATATTGTTTGGAAATCTTCCATTTCCTCTAGATTTTTAAAATGCATTAATGTCTTACATATAACTCACATATATTTTTCAGCTTCTCCTATGTCTGTAATTAAGGGTTCTCATTCCTGAAGTTGTTTGTGTGTTTTTTGTTATCCTTCATCAGATTACCAAGTGATTATTTATTTTATTTGTCTTTTTTAAAGAACTGGTTTTGAGATTTGTTAATCAATTTTACTGTTGTTTGAGTATGTTTTCTATATGAATATAAATAATTTCTGCTTTTATCATTACTGATTCCTTTATTCTGATTTTTCTTTCATTTATCTTTTCATTTTTGTGTTCAGGTTTTCAGCATCTTGAGAGAAATGCTTGCTCATTGCTTTCCCATTTAGTTTTTAGCAAGTACATAAGAGGGTGAAAATGTTTCTTGAGCATTGCTATGTCTATTAGACATACTTTTTATATTCAGTACACTTATGGTCATTCATGTATAAAGGGTCTATAATCCAATGCTGAGTCCCTCTTTGGTCCAAATGTCACTTACATAAATACTTTTTCCTTTCCAAGTGCACAGAACTTTTGGTTGCCCTTCTGCTGTTCATTGCCAATCCTCAGCCAAGCCTCATGGGCCAGACGGACCCTCTGTGCCTTAAGTCTGAGCCATCTGAAACATTTGTGTATCTCCAGACACTTTTGACAGTGTCCTTAGGGACCTCTATCTGAAATGTGCTTTTTACTCATGTACCATGGGCTGTAGGAAAATTTCTTAAGAAACAATGTCTTCTTGCCTCCAGAGAAAATCTATTAGTCTCTTTTATATTCCCTATAAGTCCCTGTAACCTTGCCAATTTCAGTTTGTATTAAGTCATTTGTCCCTTCTGATAGGTGGTAAGCAAAATCATAGTCACTGCACTCACTTTGACAGTGTTATGGTTTAGCTATTAGGTGTCCCCCAAAAGCTCATACAAGAAAACTTAGATGTGAAATGATGGGGTTATGGGACTCTTGACATAATCATTGCATTAATCCCCTGATAGGGATTAAATATGTGGTAACTATAGGCTAGTAGGGTGTGGCTAGAGGAGGTGGGTCATTGCGCTCTCTCTCTCTCTCTCTCTCTCTCTCTCTCTCTCTCTCTCTCCTTCCTGATGTGATGTCCTGAGCTGCTTTCCTCTACCACACTCTTCCTCCATGATGTGCTCTCTCACTGGAGCCCTGAGGAATGGAACCAACCTCTATAGACTGAGACCTCTGAAACCATGAGCCTTAAAATAAACTTTTCCTCCTCTAATGTTCTTGTCAGATCTTTTGTTCACAGCAGTGAAAAAGCTGACTGAAACAGACAGCAAGTATACTAACATTGGAGTGAGAGAGACCAGCATGACTCCTGTGCAAGGGTGACATGCAACTCATGAAGGGTTTCATATTTTTCTAAACAAACCTTTCTTAAGAACTTCCAAAAATAAAAAGAAAGAAAAGATAAACCAGTCACTTTCGTAGCCATAGACTGAGCATAAACTAGGTATTGAATAATGTGGAAGGAATGAATGATCTAGTATTCCCTTCCAACTCACTTTTGGTCACTGATGCCTTCATTCTGAGTATTAATAAGAGCCTACTTTATTGCTATACTAAATACACTGAAGCCAATACTACATAGAATTGTATTTCTCACCCATTGATCAATAGTCAAATGCAGGTCTTCATCAGTTGGGAGGTTCTCCTCTGCAGAGTCATTTAGGAAACCAGTCTCCTTCCATTACATTTTCATGGCTCTGCCCACCCCCTAAAGTTGAGTCATTATTTGCATTTAGTCAGGAAAAAGTGAGAAAGAACATGAAAGAGCCACTCTCTCCTTAAGTGCCTGAACCCAAAAATGGTATGTATCACTTCCACTCATATTCAATGGTGTCTTAGTCAGTTTTGCATTGCTATGGCCAAAAGACCTGACAAGAACAATTTAGAAAAGGAAAAGTTTATTTTGGCTCATGGTTTCAGAGGTTCAGTCCATAATCAGCTGACTCCATTGCTTTAGGCTCAATATGAGGCAGAACATCATGGTGGAAGTGTGTGGCAGAGGAAAACAGCTCAGGACATGACAGCTAGTAAGCACAGAGCTCTGTTCACCAGGGACAAAATGCCCCAGTGATCTACTTCCTCCAGTCATGCCCTACCTGCCTACAGTTATCATCCATTAATCCATTCAAATTATTAATCCATCAATGTATTAATCCACTGATTGGGTTGCAGCTCTCAAAATCTAACCATACCACCTCTGAACATTCCTGCATTGTCTGACACATTAACTCTCTGGGATTACCTTATATCCAAACCATAATATTTTGTTCCTGGCTCCTCTAAAGCTCATGCCCACCTCACAGTGCAAAATACATTTAATCCATTTCCAAGAGCCCTTATAGACTTTTTAAAAAATATTTTTAGATGTTGATAGACCTTCATTTTATTCATTTATTTATATGTAGTGCTGAGAATTGAACCCAGTGCCTTACACATGCTAGGCAAGTGCTCTACCACTGAGCTACAACTCCAGGTCCCCTATAGTCTGAATAGTATCAGCATTGCCCCAAAATTCAAATCCAAAATCTCATCTGAAACTCAAGGCAAACTCTTAGCTATAAGCACCTGTAAAGATCAAAAGCAAGTTACATATACCCAATATATGATGGCAGAGTAAACATTTCCATTCCAAAAGGGAGAGATAGTGGTATAGAAAGAAGGGATGGGACCAAAGCAAGACAGAAATCCAGCTGGGCAAACAAGTTCTATAGCCCCTTATCTAACATCTGGGGCACATGACATCATGATGTTCTCTCCACAAAGAAAAGACCACATGGACTCTCCGTTGGCTTGTTTCTGCTTGACTTCTGCAGCTTTCCTTAGTAGTCATTACATGTTATTGGCATCTCTTAATTTCAAGAACTCCATGGCACCTTCAGTTCTCTTCACATATCTTCACAAATTGCCCTCTCAGGGACAGCCTATAGGGATTCTGACCCTGCTACATTCTGCCTGCCCTCTCAGGTCTTCCTTCAAAATCTCAGTGGAAGCCAGGTGCAGTGACTCACACCTGTAATCCCAGTAACACAAGGGCTGAGGCAGGAAGATCACAAGTTCAAAGACAGCCTCAGGAACTTGGCAAGGCCCTAAGCAATCTAGTGATAACCTGTCTCAAATAAATAAATAGGGACTGGGGATGTGACTCAATAGTTAAATGTCCCTGGGTTCAATCCCCAGTAAAAAAACAAAATTAAAAAACAAACAAACAAAAAAACCCTCAGTGGAAGGCTCCTTGACTCCAGCATCCTACATTCCTGTGGAACAGCACCATGTGAATGATACCAAAGTCTGCTGCCATCTTGAGCAGTAGCCAGGTCTCCTGGAACCATGGCTTTAGGGGCTTCTGAATATCTTGGTAGCCAAGCAATAGGTCGGTCAAACAATTTCCTAGGTCACTCTGTGCAAGCAGGATGCCCCATGGTCTCTTCTCAAAGGAAGTTTTACTTTTACACCCTTGAATCTACAATGTGCATGTCCTTACCAATTCCAGAAACACCCTCAAGCCATCTTTCCTATTGTCTCTCTGTAAAGCACTTAGAATCTCTTTACTGGCTGTAAAAATTGTCAACAACCACATCTTTCTTGGCCCCAGCTTTGCAATCACAAGCTTTTGTTGTTGTTATTTACTTTACATTCACTTTTCTGGTCAAATTGCAAGTTTTTCAAATCTTTTCACTATGCTTTCTGCTCCTTGAAGTAAACTTGGCTAAAAACCACCAACAATATCCATGCCACTGTCTGAATACTGTGCTGCCTTGAAATTAATCCATCACTTTTAAGTTCAGCCTCACAGAAAGTCTCAGATCATGGACAAAATGTAGACAACTTTGCCAGAATGCAACATGAGTGGCCTCTAGTCCCATTTCCAATAAAGCCTTTCTGTTCCTCTAAAATCATCATGAGCCCAGTCTTTACTGTCCACATTCCTATTAGCATTCTGGTCTTCTGAGTTCCCACCAGAAATGCCCATTAAGCTCTGCTTACTACATTCTAAGGCTTCATCAACCTGTAGCTCCAAACTTTTCCAAATTCTTCCCACAAACCAGTTCCAAATGCTTGTTTAGTCACAGCAGTAAACCCACTTCTGGTACAAATTTCTATGTAAGTTTTGGAAAAGTGAAGGAGCTGTAGTCTGAAGTCCTCACAGCAGTAATCAAGACACCTGCTCAGGAAGAATCAGGTTTGTATCTGCATCAGCTTTTTTATTCTTCCATCTTTTTGTTCCATCCAGGCCCCCAACCTAGTTGACTGTGCTGTCCACATTTAGGGTGGGTCTCCCCCTCAGTTTTCTGTCCCACAAGCCAATCATTCCTAAAATACCCTCACTGACAAACCCAGAAGCCTCTTAATCTTAGGCATTTCTTAATCTAGTCAAGATGACAATCCAGGTAAACCATCACAAATGGACATATCTCAATACAAGGGAGGAAGAAAAACACAGAGAAGCTGGCCATCCAGGTGCTCAGCATTGTCATCACAGTGGGAAAAAAATGTCATGGATCTTGGTCTACAGCTAGCAACCTCTCCTCCATGTGCCTGAATTCACATACCCATGTACTTCCCTCTCGCACACAGGATACACATCACCTCATGCAGTCTCTGCATCCAAGACAAAATCTAAGATGTGGGGGCAGGAAGAAGTCCTCAGATAATGCTATTTTGTGAATTAAAAATGAGTCAACCAACCATCATGGAAAAGAGGATTATGGGTAGGGTGTCTATGCTAGCTTTCCACCACTATAATAAATATGTAGGATAATTAACTTATAAAGAGAAAAGGTTGGTTTTGACTCATGGTTTTATAAGTTTTAGTTTATGATCAGTTGGCTCCATTTCTTTGGGCCTGCATCAGCGCATCTAATAAAAACACACGAGGTTAAGCAAAATTGCTCATCTCATGGATGGAAAGCAAAAGAGAGGAAGAGGAAGGGACTGGATTCACACAAGCCGCTTTGATGGTATACTCCAAATAACCTAAAGGCCTCCCTCTAGACCATGCTTTACAAAAGTGCCAGCACCTCCCAATAGCACCACCCTGGGAAATAAAACTTTACCACATGAACCTTTGGGGAGCACTTAAGATTCAAACTATAACAGCACCTTCATAAAAATCCCCATTTGGCTTTGTGTGGTGGCACATGGGAAGCTAAGGCAGGAGGATTACAAGTTTGAGACCAACCTCCTTAGCAAGATCCTCAGCAACTTAGTGAGAACCTGTCTTAGATTATAAAAAGGACGAGGGATGTACCCAGCACTCCCACGTGCTGCCAAAATCTTCCATTTAGAAAGAGAAAAGATGGGAAACAAAATGCTTCCATAGCAATGATAAAAATCTCACTAAGTAGGACCCCCTTGCAAGACTGGGCATGTTCCTTGAAAGAAATCTGGATCAATCTCCACAGTGAATTCAAATGTCCACTGTCCTGTGCAGCCTCAGCAGTCCCACACTAGGAGACCCTTTGACTACCACCTTACATGGTGATCTGAGTTCAGACTATCGTTCCACAACCTACTTCCTCCTGGTAAATGTTTGGGAGCCCAAGAACTACTTTGTGGCTTGAACACCCAAAGTCTTTTTCAAGTCAAGCTTGTGGGATTTTCCTTTCAAAAATTTAGTAGGCATCTCATCTCTTTGCTCATGGGAAGCAAAATGTACCAATAACTACCACATTGGTTCTCTCCTAGATTAATTTTTATGCCTATTTTATTTCTTTATTCTTAGTCCCTGTACTCCCTTAACTTACTGGGGGAGACCTTGAGGCATCTGAAACAAGATTAAGGTGATAAGTCCCTTCAAATTAATCTTCACCACAGTGTTGAGTCTCTTTGTTTATTGAGATGTCTGAATTGGCCCTTGCCAAAAGCTTCCTTCCATTAGGCTTATGTCTAATTTTGAAAAAAATCCAGAATTAATTACCTACTTAGGCTCTGTCCACGCAGTGTCTGCAACTATGCAAGGCACAATAAATAGTGTTGAATGGGGGGAACACATCAATGTGATTGAGTGGCAATTCCATTTGAAGAAGGAAAAAACTTGCTTTTACTCTGAAAATAGACCAGCTTGTTAGTCATTCTCCTTTTTACAATTGGGATGAAATATGTGTACCATAAAATTTGCCATTGTAACCATTTAAAAATGTACAATTCAGAGCCAGGCATGGTGTCACATGCCTATAAATCCCAGTGACTGGGAGGCTGAAGCAGGGGGACTGCAAGTTTGAGACCAGCTTAGGCAACTTGGTGAGGCTATGTCTCAAAATAAAGCAAAATATAAAAAAGGGCTGGGGATGTAACTCAGTGATAGAGCACTCCTGGGTTCAATCACCAGTTTTTTGGGGGGCTGTAGCATTCAGTGGCATTAAGAACTCTCAAAATATTGTGCAACTATCACCCGTTTCTAAAACTATTTCAACATCCCATTCAGAAACTCAGTAACTCCTCATTCCCCCACCCCATATCCCTAGTAGCCACTATTCTGCTTTCTGGTTCTATGAATTCACCTTTTTTTTTTTTTTTTTTTTTTTGTACTAAGGGTTGTACCCAGGTGAACTCTACCACTGAGCCACATCTACAACCCTTTTTATGTTTTGTTTTGAGACATTATCTCACCTCTTCAGTCACAGAATTGCAGAAGGTCTGGGAGAGAGGTGAGGGGCACAGAAAAATGCTACTTTGCTCTGGTATGGCTGATCTATCACTCTCTTTCTATGCTTTGCGGGTTGGGCTGTACTTTGGGTACTAGAGATGGGGGTTGCCTGCTTCCCCAGAAAAATACATAGATAACTAGCATTCCATTGTATGTATAATTTTAAGTCAGATATTGTGATGTCCCCAGCATTGCTCTGTGTGTGGGGATGGGGGTGGGAGTGTGTATGTAGAATTGCTTTGGCTATTCTGGTTTTTTTATTCTTCCAAATGAATTTTAGAATTGTTTTCTCTAGTTCTGTGAAAAATACCATTGATACTTTGATGGGTATTGCATTAAATCTGTATATTGCACTTGGTAGTATGGCCTTTTAACAATATTAATTCAGCCTATCTGTGAACATAGGAGATCTTTCCATCTTCTTGTGTCTTCTTCAATTTCTTTCTTCAACATTCTGTAGTTTTCACTGTAGAGGTCTTTCGCCTTTTAGGTACTTTAGATTAATTGCTAAGTATTTTATTTATTTTTTTAGGCTATTGTGAATAGAATTGTTTTCTTGATTTCTTTCTCAACAGATTTATTATTGGTAAACATGAAAGCTATTGGCTTGTGTGTTGATTTTGTAACCTGATTCTTTGCTGAATTTGTTATTAGCTCTAGGTATTGTGGTGGAGTTTTTTGGATCTTCTAAGTATAGAATCATTTCATCTGCAAACAGTGGTAATTTCAACTCTTCCTTTCCTATTTTTTTATCCCTTTTATTTCCTTCTCTTGCCTAATTGCTCTGGCTTGAATTTCTACTACTGTATGATATAGGAGTGATTGAAAGTGGACATCCTTGCCTTATTGTAGATTTTTTAAAAATGCTTTTAGTTTTATCCCATTCACTTGATATTGGGTTGGGTTTGTCATGTATAGCCTTTATGATATTGAGATAAGTACCTTCTATCCCTAGTTTCTTCAGCATTTTTATCATGAATGGGTGCTGAATTTGACAAAGGCTTTCTCTATATCTGTTGAGATGACTATGTAAATTTTGTCCTGAATTCTATCCATGCAGTAAATTGCATTTATTCATTGGCATATGTTAAACAATTCTTGAAACCCTGAAATTAAACCAATTTGGTCATGAGGTAGTCTTTTTAATATGTTGATGACTATAATTTGCTAATATTTTATTAAGGATTTTTTGCACTAAGTTCATCAAGGATAGTGGTCCATAGTTTTTTTCCCTTGATGTGTCCCTTGGTATCAGGATAATACTGGTTTCATGGAATGAATTTGGAAGTGTCCTCTTTCTGTTTCATGGAATAATTTGAGAAATGTTGACATTAGTTCTTCTTTAAAGGTCTGGTAGAATTCAGCTGAGAATCTGTTTGTTCCTGGGATTTTCTTTGTTGGAAGACTTTATTACTGATTCTACCTAATAATTAGTTATTGGTATGTTTTCTGTGCCCTCTAGATTCAATTTGGGCAGATTATATGTGTCTAAGAATGTATCCATTTATTCTAGGTTTTCCAATTTGCTGGAGTATAAGTTTTCAAAATAGTCCCTAAGAGTCCTCTGGATTTCTGTGATGTCTGTGGTGATTTCTCCTTTTTCATCTCTAATTTAATTAATTTGGGTCCCCCCACTTCTCTCTCCTTCTCTCAGTTAGTTCTGCTAAGGGTTTATCTAACTTTTCAAAGACCCAACTCTTCATTTCATTGATCCTTTGTATTATTATTTTTTATTCTCTATTTCATTGATTTCACCTCTGATCTTAATTGTTTTCTTCCTTCTGATGGTTTTGGAATTTGCTTTTCTGTGTGTTTTTAGGGCATTGAGATGCATCATTAGATTATTTGTAATCTTTCTGATTTTCTTATGTAGGTATTCATCACTATAAACTTTCCTCTTAGAACTGCCTTAATCATCTTCCAGAGGCTCTGGTATGTTGTATCATGATTCTCATTTGATTCTAAGATTTTTTAAATTTCTCCTCTGTTTTCTTCTATCGCCCATTCTTCATTCATAAGTGAATTGTTCAATCTCCATGTGTTTATATAGTTTCTAAAGATTTTGGGGGGAAAGTGTTGATTTCTATTCCATCATGATCAGATAAGATGCAAGGGATTATAAATTTTTTTCTGGATTTGCCAAGGGTTGCTTCATGACCTGAAATATGGTCTATTTTGGAAAAGTTTTCATGAGCAGCTAAAAAGAGAGTGAATTTGGCTATCATTGAATAAAAGTCTATAGATGTTTGTTAGGTTCATTTGATTTATAATATTTTTTAGGTCTGAAGAGTTCTTACTATTTTTCTGGATGACCTATCTATTGCTGAGAGTGGTGTGTTGAAATAACCCATGATTATTGTACTGATGTTTATCTGAGTCTTTAATTCAAGTAGTGCCTGTTTTATGTAATTAAGTGCACAAATGTTTAGGGCATAAATATTTGCTATCATTATATTTTTGTCACTCTTTTTCTTTCTTTTTTTTGAAAAAAAAATTTTATTTGTGCTAATTGGTTTTACATGTCAGTAGAATGCATTTTGACACATTGTACAGAAATGGAGCATAACTTCTTATTCCTCTGGCTGTACATTGTGCTGAGTCAGTAGTCATTATATATTTTTTAAAAATTTTTAGTTGAAGATGGACACAATACCTGTATTTTATTCATTTTTTAATGTGGTGCTGAGGATCGAACACACTGTCTCACACATTATAGGCAAGTGCTCTATAATGGAGCCACAACCCCAGCCCCTCATCATATCTTCTTGTTGGATCGTTTCCTTCTTTGACCTTCTTTTCTCTTCTGATTAACTTTGGCTTGAAGTCTGCTTTATCAAACATGAGAATACCTACTTATGCCTATTTTCAGGCTCCATTTGCCTGATATATCAATTTTAATCCTTTCACCTTTGGCCTATGGCTGTCTTTGCCTTTAAGATGAGACTTCAGCAAACAACATATCATTGGGTGACTCTGGGTCTTTTAATCAGACAGACCATTTACACTTGATGCTGTTATAGAGAGATGTTTATTTCTGCCATTTTGATTTATTTCTAATGTTCAATATGGTCTTGTTTCTCATTTGTTTAGCTATTCTTCAAATGAGATTTATCCATTCAAAAGCTCTGTGGTTTGTTTTTTATTTCTTCCGTGTGTAGTATTCTCTTAAGTATTTTCTGTGGTGCTTAGTGGTCATGAATTCTTTTGATTTCTGCTTATCTTGTAAAGTTTGCATTTCTACTTCAATCTGAAGGATAGCTTTGCTGAATAAAGCAATCTTAGTTGACAGTTATTTTCTTTCAGGGCTTGAAATAGATCATTACAAGTCCTCCTTGATTTTCAAGTTTGTACTGAGAAATCACAAATAATTTTGATTGTCTTGCCTCTAAATGTGACCTGATGTTTTTCTCTTGAAACCTTAAAAATTCTACCCTTGTTCTGTATGTTAATAATATAATGTATCATGGAGAGGTTCTTTTTTTATCTTTTCTATTTTGGGTTCTGAATGCCTTCTGTATCTGGATGTTTATCTCATTTTAAGGTTTGGAAATTTTTCTGTTCTTATTTTCCTGAAGAGTTTATTCTTGTCATTAGCCTGCAAGTCACAACCTTCTTTTATTCCAACAGTTCTTAAATTTGGTTTCTTAATATTGTCCCAGAGTTCTTGTTGTGGGGCACAACTTGAGAAAAGACCAATCACCACTAAGAAGTCCAAATTTGAGAGCCTTTATTAGCTGGTTGGCTGACTATCTCACACAATGCCCCCAAAATGGCTATTGGGTGAACAGCCCTGACCATAGGGTTGCAGGGGTTTTTACACCATAAATCAGTACATCAATCATAAGTGGCTGTTGCTATGATTTAAAACTATAAACTAACATCATGAGATCTAAAATCATAAGCAGAAGTGGAAGTGGGTCAAATGACCTTACTTAGGTACAAATTAAAGAATGGTTACTAACATCTAGACAATCACTGTTGACATGGTACATTGAAAAACAGGAATCAAAAGAACAATTTTTCATTATATAAGAATTGCCATTTTGTGTTGCCAAACATGCTATGCTAAGCAACTATTGATGGGTACAGAGGCAAGGTGTTCCCATGGGAGAAGTATTTCCTACATGACATGGAGTCTCAGGGTAAAGTGGAGTCTGTTTAGTCACTGCCCATATAGCCTGGCCTCTAACATTTCCATGGAGTCAAATATGTCAACCTGTCACAGTATATTCTGGTCATGGTTACTTATTTTCTTTCTTAAATTTTTATTTCTTGGTACTAGTGATTGAACCCAGAGGCACTTTACCATTGAGCCATATCCCTAGGCCCACCCCCACACCTTTTGAGACAGGGTCTCTCTAAGTTGCTTGCTGAGTTGCCAAGGTCAGCCTCAAACATGTGATTCTCCTGCCTCAGCATCCTAAATAGCTGAGATTACAAATAAGAGCCACCACATCTGGCTCTTATTTTCTTTAATACTGCCTGAATATCCAAAGCTGATCACTTTGTCTTCCAGTTCTGAGATTCTGTCTTAAGCATGACCTACTTTATTAGAAAGACTTTCAACTGAACATTTTATTTGACTTATTGTGTCTTTCATTTCCAAAGTTTGTTTGATTCTTTTTCATTATCTCTATGTCCTTAATTTATTTGGTTGTTTCTGTGTTCTCTTGGAATTTATTGATCATTTTTATAATCACTATTCTGAATTCTTTATCTGGTATTCCATCCACTTTTATATCTTTGGAATCAATTTATGGTGAATTATGAACTTTAGGAAACATCATGTTGCCTCATTTTTTCAAATTTCTTGAATTCTTGTGTTGGACTTTATGTATCTGTTGGGATGAGTTTTTCTTTCACTCTTCTGTGTGGGTCTTCTTAGGACACAGTCTTCTCTTGCCAAAATGTTCTGGAATATCAAGTTGTTGCAAATTTTTCAATATATTTCCAAGTGGATTTTAAAATATAGTTTCTCTGATAGTTCTTTTGTGCTGATTGATTGATATATTTTGATACAATATATATTGCACCAAACCTTGAGGATTCTGCTTTCCCCGTAGGTCTCAAAAGAGTAGGGTCCTTCTTGTAGATCTGGCAATTGTATTGTATACAGCAGAGTATGTGGGGTACACCTGTGATTACTGTTCTTCACTTGACAACTCTGTATATTCTAACGTAGTATGGGAATGATCTCGATTGAGACCCCTTACAGGTGTGGTGTCCACAGTCTTTGTGTGGATCCCCTGTTTTGCTGTAGTAGTAAAGCAACTCTCCATTCAATCCCCACTACTGGAAATCAAATAATCAAATGATCATGTATGGGAGAATTTACTTCTGGACTCTCTATTCTATTCCATTGGTCTGTTGTTATTTCAACATCTATTGCACTCTTTTGGTCACTGGAACTTTGTAGTAAGTTTGAAATTGGGACTTGTGAATCCTCTGACTTTGTTGTTCTTTTCAAGATTTTAAAAAATATTCAGGGTCATTTGAGATTTTATATGGATTAAGGAATGGGTTTTCCCATTCTGCAAAAATAAAAACACCATTGGAGGCTGGGGTTGTAGCTCAGTGGTAGAATGCTTGCCTAGCACTAGATTTGATCCTCAGCACCATACAAAAGTAAATAAATAAATAAAATAAAGGTACTGGAATTTTGGTAGGGATTGCCCAGAATCTGTACATCACTTTGGGTATCATCTCAACAATCTTGTCTTTTAAACAGTGGACCCAGATTACCTTCCATTTATTTAAGTCTTCTATAATTTCTATTAGCAATGTTTTGTAGTTTTCAGTGCACAAGGCTTTAACCTCTTGATTAAGTTTATTCCTAAGTGTTTTATGCTTTTCAATACTATTAAATGGAGTTGTTTTCTTAATTTCTTTTTGGGTAATTTGTTGCTATTGTATAAAAAGAAAACTGATTTTTAATGATGTTTGTATTTTGCAACTTTGCTGAGCTAGAATAGTAACTCGTTTTTGTGGATTATGTATGGTTAGGTATGTATAAGATCTTATCAACTGAAATAGTTTTACTTCTTTCTTTGTGTCTTAGTCCATTCCATAAATTAGGTAACTTATCAACAACACAAATATTTCTTACAGTTCTGGAGTCTGGGAAGTCCAATATTAAGGTGCCATATGGTGAGAGCCCATCATTCTTCAAGTCAAGTTTATGCTGTGCCCTCACATGATGGAAAGGGCAAGGGAGCTCTCTGGGGCTTCATTTATAAAGGCACTAATCCCATTCATGAGGGCTCTGCCCTTGTGAACTAACTAATTGCCTGCTAAAGGCCCCACCTCCTAATACCAACACATTTGAGATTAGGATTTAACACATGAATTTTGAGAGGGCACAAACAATTTTGAGAGGGTCTGAACCATAGCACTGTGCAATTCACTTGTTTTCCTTCCCCAATTGCTCTGGTTAGAAATTG
Source organism: Glaucomys volans (assembly GCA_020662805.1). Classification (NCBI taxonomy): domain Eukaryota; kingdom Metazoa; phylum Chordata; class Mammalia; order Rodentia; family Sciuridae; genus Glaucomys; species Glaucomys volans. Next base: position 64,692 of record JAJEJO010053929.1, read on the forward strand.
CAGTATTATGTTGACAAGAAGGAGCAGGCTGGGGATACAGCTTAGTTGGTAGAGTGCCTGCCTCACATGCACAAGGCCCTGGATTCAATCACCAGCACCACAAAAAAAAAAGTGGCAAAAGTCATCGTGTTCCTGGTCTTATGCAAGAAAACTTTAAGTCTGAGTATGTAATTGAAATTTTCACATATGACTTTTATCATGTTGAGGAAATGTCCTTCTAGGGAATGTGTGAGTCTGTGTGTGTGTGTGTGTGTGTGTGTGTGTGCGCGCGCACGCTCGCATGCTGAGAATTGAACTGAGAGGTAAGGGACTTTTTGCCACTGGCTACATCTTCAGCCTTTTTTTCCCTTTTCTTTTGAGGCAGAATCTCATTAAGTTGCTGAGGGTCTCACTAAATTGCTGAGGCTGGTCTTGAACTTGTGATCCTCCTGCCCCAGGCTCCTGAGTCACTGGGATTACAGATGTGCTTCACTGGGTCCAGCTCTAGAGTGTTTTGATCACAACAGTGTTGGATTTTGTCAGATGCTTTTTCTGAATAGGTTGATGTGACCATGTAGTTTCTTTCCCTTATTCTAATAATGTGTATTACATTGATTGATTTTTTTTATATATTGAGTCACCTTTGCACTCCTGGGGTAAATTCCACTTCATCATGATATATAATCCTTTTAATGTGCTGAAAATTTTGTTTGCTGGTATTTTACTGAATATTTTTGCATCTAGATTCATGAGGAATGTTGGCCTATAGTTTTCTTGTAATGTCATTGCCTGGCTTCAATATCAAGGCAATACTAACTTTGTAGAATGAATCAAGAAGTGTTTCTTCTCTTCAGTGTTTTTGGAGAGTTTGAGAGGATTCATATTAATTCTTCTATAAATGTTTAGTAGAATTCTCCAGTAAAGTCATCTGGTCCTGGGTTTTTCTTTGTTGGTAGAGTTCTAATTACTTCTTCAATTTCTTTATTACTTGTCATTAGTCTAATCAGATTTTCTAGTTCATCCTGAATTAGTTTTGGTAGTTCATGTGTTTTCAGGATTTTTCCGGTACTTACAGTGGTTCACAGTATTCTTTTATAATCCTTTACATTTCTGTAAAGTTGATAATAATGTCTACTGTCTCTCTCTCTCATAATCTAGCTAAAGCTTTGCCAATTTTTTTGATCATTTCAAAGAGTCAATTTTGTTCTTATTGATTTTTCTGTATTGGTTTTCTATTCTCTATTTCTTTATAACTACTCTAATTTTTATTATTTCCTTCCTTCAGCTAGCATTGGGTTTAGTTTGCTTTTCTTTTTCTAGCTTTCTTAAGATGTAAAGTTAGGTTATTGATTTGAGACCTGTCTTCTCTCTTAATATAGGTATTTTCTGCTGCAAATTTTCCTGTGAACACTGATTTCATTGCATCCCATATATTTTGGAATCTTGTGTTTTCATTTTCATTCATATGCTCCAATTTTTCTTGTGATTTCTTCTTTGACCCATTGGTTGTTTAAGAGTATTTAAACAGTTTCCACATATCTGTTAAGTTTTCCTTTAATTATTCATTTGTGTTTTCATTCTATATGATCCAAAAATATATTTTGTGTGATTTCAATTTTTATAAAATTATTAAGGCTTGTTTTATGACCAAAATATAGTTTATCCTTGAGAATTTTAATGCACACTTGAGAAGAATGTATATGCTCTTGATGAGTGGAGTGTTCTGTATGCCTATTAGATCTAATTGGCTGGAGAGTTTAATCCCCCTATATTTAAAGTAATTCATGTTAAGGAAGAACTTCTACCACTTAGCTATTCTTTTCAGATGTCACACATGGTTTTTTCATTGTTGTTGCTGTTATACCTCAATTCCTCCATTGCTGGATTTTAATTTTCATTTATTTTTGTGCTATTCCATTTTTATTTCCTTCTTTCAATTTCCATTTTTAAATTATTTCCTTAATGATTGCCTCAAGGATGGCAATTAACATATTAAACTTATAAGAACCTAGTTTGGATAATACTTAGTTTCAATACTGTACAAATATTCTGCTCCCATATGTCTACATCCTTCTTCTTTCTATTATTATCCTCACAAATTATATTCTTACACACTGTATGGCCAGTGACAATTTATAATTATTATTTTTTGTGTTTGCATTTTAAATCATATAGGAAAACAAGAGGAGTTATAAACCAAAAGTACACTAATAGTGACTGTTACATTTACCTATTAGGGCTATTAGTGAACTTCATTGTTGTCTTTTACTTCTTAAGCTATTATCTAGTGTCTTTTCACTTCAGTCTGAAAGTCTCCCTTTAGCATATCTCGTAGGGCAGGCTTATTGGTAATGAATTCCCTTAGGGTTTTTTTTTATCTGAAGTTTCTTAATATCTCCTTTATTCTTAGAGAATAGTTTTCCTGGTTACAAACAATAAACTGTCTTAGTTGACAGATTATTTTCTTTCGGCACTTTAAATATGTCATTTCACTGCCTTCTGACCTCCATGTTTTCTGATGAGAAATCAGTTCTCAATATTATTGATTAAGATTGTATGCAAAAAAAAAGATTGTATGCAACATGTCATTTTTCTCTTGCTGCTTTCAAGGTTCTCTCGTCTTTTGACAATTGGACTGTAATATGTTTCCATACAGATCTCTTAGAAGTTTATATTTCTTGAAGTTCATTGAATGTTTATGTCATGTTTTTCATCAAACTTGGCAACTTCACCATTAGGTCTTCAAATACTTTTTATGCCCCTTTCCATTCCTCTTTTTCTTTTGGAAACCTCATTATACTTATGTTAGTATGTTTGATGATGTCCCACAGGTCCCTCAGGTTTTGTTCATTTTTTCCTTTCTTTTTCTGTTCTATAGACTGAATAGCTTCAATTGCCTTATTTTCAAGTTCATTGATTCTATCTCCTGCTTGCTAAAGTCTTCCATTGAACCATTCCAGTGATGTTTTCATTTAAGTGATTGTAATTTTCAGCTTTAGAATTTCTATTTGGTTTCTTTTTGACAGTTTTGATATGTTTATTGTCATTATCTATCTGTTCATACAGTGCTGTCATGGTTTCCTTTAATTCTTTGTCTATGGTTTCCTTTATCCCATTAAACATATTTAAGACAGTTGATTCTTTTGCCAAAGTATTAAAGTTTATTAATCTATGATACTGTGAACTAAGATCACAAAATGCTGCACTTTCTGTTCATAACCACCAAAATACAGCTGAGTAGTCATAAAAGGAGTCAGGCCCTTGCACATGAACAACAGAATATTTTTTAAAGTGGACCACACCATAGGAACCACAATATCACTGGACCCTCAGTGCGTATGTGAGTAGTGATATGATGAATAGTAGTAATTACTGGACATTTGGACACATAAATTGATCTTGTGCCTTGCATAATCATGGGTTTTGCCTTTTTACACTCTGGTCACCTTCTCCCTCCTTCACAACCCAATCCAGTTGCTTGGGGACCCTGTAAGACAGTTGGTTTTAACATCTGTGACGAGTAAGTCCAGTGTCCAGGTTTCCTCATGGATAGTTTCTTTTTAATTATCTTTTTTTTCTGCCTATGATTGGGACATATTTTACTGTTTCTTTGTACACCTTGTAATATTTTGTTAATAACTGGCCATTTTGAGTAGTACAATATGATGACTCTGGAATTCAGATGCTCCTTCTCCCTTGTTGCTTATTGAGGGCTACCATTGTCCAATTCTATAGTGACTTTTTTTCCAAAATATTTTTGCAAAGTCTGTATTTTTTGTTGTGTTTAGTCACTCAAGTTTCTATTCTGTTGTCTGTGTAGTTGGTCTATGATCTTAAAAAGAATTCTTTAAATATGTGTGTAAACATTTTATTTATATTTACATATAAAACCCAGCATGTATATCTCTTTAAATATTTTTATAGATATCACCAGGGAAGCTACAGCAGCCTGGAGGAGCAGAAGCAAAGGAAAGCTCTACTCTAACTCTTCAACGACCCACTAGATCTACATTCACAACCCCAAACTTCTAGAAGCCTAGGTCCTTTCTGCTTTCTCTTGCTCCAGCCAGCTGCTCTAGAAACATGGACATTGGTGCCATGACCACAGGAAGACTGAGGAGCTGTGAATGGTAGCTAGTTTGCCTGTGATACTCACTTACAAACCATCAATAGCCCTCACCCTCCCCTTCATCAGGCATTCCTATAGTTGCTGTTAGGGTCCAGTCAGGTTCCAGAATTATGAAATAGTTGATGCTTATGGGGATTTTTCTAACTTAATGGTTGTTTAGGTGGAGAGACTATCCCTGTAACTTTCTAATTTGCCATTTTCTATGACAAAACCTCCTAGTCATCTATTTTCAGACAAAAGTTTCATTGATTTAGTATAGGAGTCGCACCAAAGAGAATGTGCCACCTGGTCTGTCTTCTTAGAATCTTCTGAAATATTTTGGGTGGGAGTTTGACCTGCCATAGATAATGAGTTTCGGACAGCCTGTGTCCTCAATTCTAATGTGTTGTCTTTCCATCACTGTGATAAAATACCTGAGAAAATCAACTTAGAGGATGAAAGATTCATTTTGACTCACAATTTCAAAGTTTTAGTTCATTGTCACTTGACTTTGTTGATACTGAGCCTGTGGTGAAGCAGAAAATCTTGGAAGGAAGTATGTGGCAGAGCAAAGCTGTTCACCTCATGGTGACCAGGAAACAGAGAAGGAGAGAGAGGAAGAGGAAGGAATGGCAACAAAATATAAACCCGTCAAAGGGCCACCTCCAGTGACAGGCCCCACCTCCTAAAGGTTGCACCATCTCCTGATAGCATCACAAACTGGCAACCAAGCCTTTAGCATGTGACCTTTGGGAGATATTTCATATTCCAATTAACCAAGGGACTGAAACATCCTTTGGTAGCAACAATAGTTACAAATTATTGAACAACTTGTTTATGTCAAGAGCCTTATCCGCATTATCCCATTGAACCATCTCAGTTGCTCTGTAAAGTAAGTTGCTCTTCACTTTTGCTGAGGAGAAAACTGAGGCCTCGAACCACTAAGGAACTTGTCAAAATCCCAGAGCCAGTGAATGAAGAGTGCATCTTTGGACTCCAGCTGGGGACTTTAACTTCCTGTGTTACCTGGTATTGTCATGTTTCACTGCATGGGGTCCTGAGTGATCCTCCCATCATTCTGCCCGCCCCTCAGCCAATATAGAGGACTGCCCCTGTCCCTCACCCAGATGTGCCTTTGTCTTCTGCATAGCACTGGCCTTTAGACTTCACCCCTGAAGACAGCCCCAGGTCTCTAGCCTCTCTGCTATCAGAGGCAAGTGCTGAGGCAGAGGGGACTCTGTGGCTACCATGTTCCTACCCTCTGCCAGTTGGAGCTGAAGGCTTCAAACATCTGTAGCATGGAAGCAGCCCTGAAGGATACTTCCTAACCCCAGAGTGTACTCGGCTCTCAAGTTTAGTCTGATCAAGAAGACTAAACTTAACAATCCTGGAATCGGAATGATCTGAGGATGAAATCTGGTCAACCTCTTACAGCTAGTACATTTAGCAAGTCTCTTAACTCCTGTGGACCTTGTCTCCCCAAGGTACACAGTCAGTGGTAATCCATATCAAGGTGCTGACATAGCAATTTGCCTGTGGAGGTCACTAAGCACCCATTAGCTGTGGCATCTGATCTTGGCATATTCAGCTGTTTCTCAGTCAATCTCCCCGCCTGGTCTCTGTTCCTGACATCCTGGTTTCAAACCACCATTCACTGCCTAACACACTCCCACTTGCCAGGCACCTGGACTGCCCTTAGCACAAAGGCCCAGCCAATCTCAAGTCTCTACCCTGTGATAAGCAAACTCTTGCAACACTTGCTGACCTCTAGGCCTGTTGCATCAGAGTGCCTGTGCTTGGTGCCCAGAGGGTGCTGGGAGGAGTCAGGAACAGGCTGGCAGGGAAGAAGCTGGCACTGTGGGCTCCCTGGCTTCCTGGACTCTGCTTTCTTTCCTATTGGCATAGGAGGTCTGGCAATTTAGACAATGTGACTATGAACCTCTATCCTTTAAAGTCCTGGTCCTGGGATCTTCTGTACAAAAATAGTAAATAAGGCTTAATCTTTCATTTTTTATACTTGATTTAAAAATATTACTGTATTAATACACATCACTGCAGGAAATAGAGTAAACAGAGATAAGCAAAAATGAAAATGGGGTTGAGGATGTAGTTCAGTGGTAGAGCTTGCCCAGTATGAGTGAGGCCTGGGTTCAATCCCTAGTACTACTTGCATGTGTGCACACACACACACACACACACTCACACACACACACAGCCATTACAAAGGAAAATAAATTAAAATCTCTCATATGTCCATCATCAAGAAAAATGCTATTACCATTTTGCTGTATTTCCTCCTATATTGTCTACATTATCTGTATCTTCTATACATATCTATGTCAAAAATGGATCATATGGGCTGGGGATGTAGCTCAGTTGGTAGAGTGCCTGCCTTGCATGCACAAGGCCCTGGGTTCAATCCCCCGCACCGCAAAAAAAAAAAATTAAGATAAAAATGGATCATATCACATTTTCTATTTTCCCCTGTATTAGTCTTCTGTTGCTATTGCTACAGGACAAATTACCTCAAGATTTAGCAGCTTAAAACAGCAGACCTAGGCACAGAGGTGCACACTTGTAATTTCAGCAGCTCAAGAGGCTGAGTCAAGAGGATTGCAAGTTCAAAGCCAACCTTAGCAACTTAGTGAGGCTCTATGCAACTTAGCAAGACCTTGTCTCAAAATAAAACATAAAAAGGGCTAAGGATGTATGTAGCTCAGTGATTAAGTATTCCTGGGTTCAATCTCCAGTACAACAAACAAACAACAAACAAACAAACAAACAAAAACAGTCCTAGGCCAGGCATGGTGGTGAACACCTGTAATAAGGTCCTAGATTCAATTCCTTCCTAGTTCTGCAAAACAACAACAAACCTTTACTATTTTACATGCTTTCTGTGGGTCGAGAATTCAGAAACATCTCAGTGGAGGGTGGCCACCACTTTCCCTTTAAACAATATGTCAAAGACATATTTCCATGCCAACAGAGACAGACCAACCTTGCCATTTTTAAATGGCTGCATATAAATGTTCCATAATTTATTTAACCAGCTCTCTATAGTTATATATGTAGGCTATGTATCATTTTTTTAAAATTTTTAGTTGTAGATGGACACAATACTTTTATTTCATTTATTTTTGTTTTTTATGTGGTGCTGGGGATCGAACTCAGTGCCTCATGCATGCTACGCAAGCGCTGTACCACTGAGCCACAACCCCAGCCCTGTATCATTTTTTGATGCTGGAATGAAAATTTTGATTATCCATTTTTGAATGCTATAGTTTGGATCTGGTATGTTCCACATAAGCCCAAGCATTGAAGGTTTAAGTCACCAGCCTGTGGCACTATTAGGAAGGAGTGGAACCTTTAAGAGATGAGCCTAGGGGGAGGAAATTAGGTCACTGGGGCATGCCTTGAAGGGGATATTTGTGCCCTGGACGCTTCCTTTCTGTTTCATTTCCATGCCACCGTGAGATAAACAGGCCTCTCTCCCATATACACCTGCCATGATGTACCATACTGCCACAGGTTAAAGCATCAGGACCAAGAAACTATGGACTAAAACCTCTGAAACATGAGTCAAATTAAACCTTTCTCCTTTAAGGTGTTTATCTTAAGTGTTTTGTCATAGCAATGGAAAGCCACCCAACACACTGAACTTGTCATATTATTTCCTTGAGGTAAGTGAAAAAGTCCTGTCAGTTAGTTCCTTGAACACCAAGAGATGAGCATGCCAACTAGGACATAAAGCAGGCTCCTTCTAATCTGCCCTGCCCTTTCTCTTCCCATAAATTCGGAGTTCACCGTCTATAGAAACATCTTAGCTCACTCTGCTTTTTTTTTTTTGAAAGTTCTTAACAGAAACAATGTTTGTTCATCCTCCTCAGACAACCCTTCAGATATTGAAGTATGTCCTGGGAATCCTCATGAGTCATCATCCCTGAGGCTCTTCCCTTCCTGGCCTCTCTTTTCTGGATAGGCTTGTCCATCCACGATGCTTTGAGTATAGAAACTGCTCCTTGCTGCACTGATCCTTTACTCCAGTGCAATGCTGGCCCATTGGTGCTGTTCCCTCACCCACTGAAGCAGCACAGGAAGGCTAGCATGGTTGCTTGAATTTGATCCTGGAGACTTGTCTAGTATAGGGCAATAGGCATGCTGAACCTTTTCCTGCCCTCACATGTGTCAGTAAAGGAAAGGAAGTCATTCCCAGGAAAGGCCTCTGATAAAGGGTGCTTGTTACTCATAGTACTACCAGTTCAACCAAACCAGAAAGAGGGCCCATTTGCCTTTGGCCCTGCCTTAGCCCACACCCTCTGTTTCCAACTCCCAGAGAATAGAGCTGGTGAATTTAGATCCTCCTCACCTGTGCTATGGCTTGGCTTAGGAGAAGGACAGAACCCCTGGGCAGCTGCTCCTTGGCCTGACCAGTCCAGAAGACTTACCACTCCAAACTCAGATATAAACCTGCCCCCACAGCAAACAAGGCTCAGAGCCAGGGGTGGAGTGGTCAATGACCTGTCACATGAGGTCTGGTGAGGCCATCTTTGCTCTATTTAGAGAAAGGGATCAATCATGTTAAGGAGTGACCATACTACCCATTGGCGGGAGAACCTGGCATTCTTACAGGGTACCCTCTGTACTCTGACCCACTTGCCAGTTGCAGCTAATTTTAGCAGGGCTTGATAGGTGCTGGCAAATGCAGGATATGTCAGGGTTACTTTCAGATGAACCCAAGGAGAGGCTCCAGGAAATATCTACACCCCATGAATGCCTCCGAAGCAAGTTCTGGGTCTGAACTTTGCAGTCACAAAACCTAATGACTTCCCCCACTTTATTGTTTTTTATTGTTGTTGTTCTGAATATTTTGAGGGAAGTCTATGATTTACTGTCGAAGGGTCCTGACTAAAATACATATGTTTTATATGGGGGACATATCAGGGTAGCCCTGGGAAACTGTACCTCTTCCTGCTCATGTGTACACCAGGTTACAGCCAATTCCATGGCCAGGTAGGGTTTGTACCTAATAGACCAGAAGGATATGATACCCTAAAATCCCCATGTCTGTACCAAGCATCTCAGCCCCTGGGTCCTCCATTGGCTACATCCACATCCTGCCATGGTCTGAGCTGTTTCCTTCCCACAACAGCCTTGGCCTTCCTACTACTGGCCTTCCTAATACCCAAACCCCACTCAGGAACCCCAGATTACATGAAATGCACATCAGACCTCTCTACAGATGAAAATCCATAAGAATCCCCAGTGCCTCCAAGACCAAGTCCAAACCCTCACTGGCATAGTCCAGGTCCCTCGGCACCCCTACCTTTCTGTTCCTCCTGTCCCCCAAGGCAGACTAATGATATTCTTCCTCATAAGTCCAAGAAGTGTAGGGTGGATAGACTGGCTCTGACTACTCCCCAGTCTCTTGGCAGCAATCCGGACCAGTGCTCAGAGGGCACACCATCTTGCCCCATAGCCTTGTCCCTAAAGCCGTTGTTGACCCTGACCCCACATGGTCCTCCTCTGTCCTTCTGGCCCTGCCCCTGACCCCGTGACAGTGAGCAGAGTATTTCAGCAGCTGCCTGCTGGCTCTTTTTGTGCAAAAGCCCTCAGTTACCTGCCTTGGGCAACACTTGGCCAAGCAGCCCTCACCTGCGACAAGTGGCCTCGGATGCCATAGCTGCAGCTTCATCCCAGGTGTCAGCAAGCAGGAGCATCTCCACCTCCCAAAATTTCTTCTTCCTGTGCCCTTGGAGAGATGCAATGGAGTCCATGAGGAGCCAGGCCCAGACAGCCTTGACCCTGGTAAGGGCCACTCAGACCCCAGGGACCTTAGATTGGAAGGGCAGCCCCCAGGCAAGCACCCTTAGTTTTTTTTTTTTTTTCCTCAGATTGGGAGTAAGAGTGGAAAGCAGGTACTGGACCCCTTAAAGAAGGCATGTGGGTCTCTTGGGGTCTTTGATATGATCCCTCTCCCCACTAACCCCTCCTTACTGGGGACATCATTTTCATCTCTAAAGGAGCCTTAAGGAATTTACTCCTGGGACTGATGGTGCCTGACCTCAGACTTGGCCCAGTACTGTTTGGCTCTCAGTGACTCTTCAAGACAGTTCTATGGGTGGTGGATTGGGATTCTCTTCCTCAGAAGTATGTGGGCGGCTGGTCCAGGGTCACTCACTACTGTGGCTGGACACATGGTACTGGGATTGGCTCTGAAGCCCTGAGGCTACAATTTTAGCCCAGGGACTGAACTGACCTTTAACTGGATCCTCTGAGTCCTGCAGTCCCCTTTGAGCTGCCCTCCTGTGCTAGGATGGAGACTTCCTCAGACTGTCCTGGCTCTCCTCATTTGTCAAATGCAGTGCTCTCTGGTGTCTTGCTTTGTACTGCATTCTTGGGTGGGATCTGAAAACCTGCTCACTGCATCCCACCCAGAGTCTTCTGCCCCTCCCATTTTGCTATCCAACCTGGATACTAGTGACCTCATCCAGGCCTGTGGCCTTAAGGATTTCTCTATACAGTCTATCTCCAGCCAGACATTTCCCTGAACTCTGATTTCACATAACCAGCTGTACTTAAGACAAATGTGTCCTGGGTGGGCATATCTGTTAGTGCACCTAGACCAAGTCCTTATTCCCTCATCTTACCTATCCCAGTGGAGCCTCTCCTTCATGCTGCTCAGGCTACCCCATAGGGTCCTCTGAGATGCTTCTCTTCTTCTCACCCCATGCCTCAAACTGTCTGTGGCTATCTTTTTTTTTCTCTAGACTCTTGCCATCTCTCCACACTGCACCCACTGTCTCTGCACCCAGATTGTCAGGAAAGTCTGATGCTCCCACTTCCATCCTGCCTCAAGATGCCTCACTCTGCATCCAGGAGCCTCAAGGCCTCTCACCCCCAACCCCCTTCCCTTCACAGTCCTCAGGGTCACACCTTTCTTTCCTCAGGGCAGGTCCCTCCACCACCACCTGCCTCCCAGGAATTAGCCGCCCACCATGCACCCCCAGTATGGCATGATTCTTTGCTGTGGTTTATCTACATTTAGCTCCTGCTCCACATCCCACACCCCACACAGCACTAGTTTGCAGTGTACATCTGCTAAGAGATTGGCCATATACCCTGCAGAGAATGGGGGAAGCCCTCAGGTGGGAAAAGCCCTGTGTTTGTGATTGTGGATCCCTATTACATATCCTGTGACCTCTCAAGGCAAGGTCAGCAAGAGGACTTATAAGTTGACAGAGGCTTCCTCCCCAAGGTTGCTGTGGCAGGGCCAGGCCCTGTCTGTGCTTTTCTGTCCAGGATACATATACCTGAGGGGCTGGGGCAGTGTTTCAAATTCCCCAGGCAGCACCTTCATTTCCTATCCTGCTCACAAAAGTCTTGTAAGCTTGACCCATCAGAGAGACACTTGTAGCTGGAGTCTGGGCTCAGGAAAGGTCTGAAGGCAGCCTAGTGGGGTTCAGGGAAGGCTTAGCTTGTCACCTGGGTTCATGCCCTAGCTTACCCCTCGCCTTTGTGGATTTGGGGAAGTGTGTGCTTGGTTCCCTTATTTATGAGAAATGAAGATAATAAAAGTACCTGTGTCTGAGAAATTATAGGAATGAAGTTGAAACCCAAGAATATCAGAGTGGGCCTAGCCCACAGTCCCTGCTCCTGGGAACTTCCCAGGGGATCTGTGAAGCAGACCTCAGCTCATGGTATGACACTCATTCATCCCTTCCTTTGCACACAGCCTTGAGGGTTGTGAGGCCATGCCTGGTTGGAGCTCCCTCCTCTGAGCTTCACAGACTTGGTGCTAGTAGTATAGGGATCTGCAGATCTGGTGCACCCTGAGGAAGGGACTTTTACCCTCCAAAGATGAGGCTTGCCTTTGCAGGGAGCACCCCACAGCAAGAGCTGAGCTCCCAATAGATTGCAGGTTTGGAACCTTCCAGACCTGCCTACCAACCTATCCCCACAGGTTGGGGAATGTTCACATGTATGTGAGTGAGTGTGTGTGTGTGTGTGTTTAGGGGTTCCACAACCCATGTGGTATAGATGAAGATGAGAGAATCTTGCAGCACCTGGTCAAGCAGAGTTCAGACATGCTTTATGTCCTGTGACCTGGCAACTTGGACTAGCTAAACACACCACCCTGCAGCGTCAATGGGAATGCAGACCTACTTTGATAGAAATCCATATTTTTTCTGTATCTCTATTTTAAATTGATTTTAAATGTTGACAGCAAATTTAAGCTTTTGATATTATATAGGGAAAATCAGACCCATACACCAGATGCAACTTTATTGCATGGGATGGGATGGGCTGCTGCCAAAGGTTCCATCTCACTTCTTCATTGATGCCCGGACATGCTGTCTACCTCCTTCTCTGTAAAGGCCAGTAGATGGACCAGTAGGTATCCTGGGTTGATGTAAGATTCCTTACAGGGTCATGTGAGGGTGTTCTGTTGCAGCAGGCCACACCCCCATGTGCTTCCTATGAAGTGCTTGCAGGATTGTATACAACAGATTCTTATGAAAGAAGTTGCTAGATCAAAATTAAATTTTGATAGAAACTCCAAATTGTCCTATGGACAGGTGCCATCAGTTTGAATTCATGTGATGCCTGCATTTACTCAGGGGCATCCTTTCTGGCCTAGAATCTGGCAGAGGCAGGGCTTCACCCAGCCAGTGACAGGACCCACCACCACCAACTGGATATAGAGAGGTAAAGACTTGGACCTCCCCTGCACCCTTTGGGCCCTGCTAGTCCCAATGCCTGTGATGATAGAAATAGCTGCCATCATTTATCACATTCTCACTGAGACCCTTAAGGGCTGGGCAAGTTCTTCCTTCAGACCTGCAAGGCAGGGATCATCGAGATTCTTTGTCTGACAGTATAGCCATACTCCAACCAACTACCCTGGGCCTGTGTTCCCAAGCCATTAACTTCCCACAAGACCTCAGCCTGAGTATTGCCTTTTCTCATCAAGAGCCTTGGTCCACAGACCAGAGACCAATTTCCAGGGCACAGGATGGGCTTCTAGGATAGAGAGGCAAGAATGGAGCCCAGAGGGGCCCACAGGCTGGACCTTTACAAAATCAGCATCATGTAAGAGTCCCACAGATGTCTTATAATCAGGTCCCTCTGAACAACTATGTCATAGAGGAGAAGCCTGGCAAGCTAGCAAGGACTTCCTGCCAACAGTACCTGCAATGTGGATTCAGGCACTGGCCCCACTGTGTCATGCTGCCTGCCTGTGACTATACAAATGACTTCTGTATGCTTTTCTGCATCTAGAGAACAGGCAGATGCTGGCCCCTCAATCCTGATGCTGCTGTGACAAGGTTGTGAGGCAGCTGTGAAAGCACTCAACTCAGGGCCTGGCATGTTGGAAGAATTCAGCCAGTGTTAAATGTTATTACTGGTAGTTCCTGGCAAAGTCTACATTTGCAAGTGTAGGAAAGAAAAAGAGGAGATAGATGTAACTTTGGGACTTTGAAGACAACCTGGATTATTCCCGAGTGCTGAGACTGTCTCCAGGGGCATGCCCTAAAATGCCAATGGGGGATTGGGGGTTTGGGGGCTACACTCCCACTTCATGCCCAGAGTGAAAGAATGGCATCCGCTCAGCCAACATAGGTATTTGATTCTGTTCTTGGTCAGAGCCCTTGTCAGTCCCATTTCTTTCTGATATTTCCTGAGTTTAAATTTTAACTGTGGCACTTCTTTAAGAAAAGTGATTCTTAATTAAGGATCTACATCCATCAGGAATGTTTTGAATTACAGGAAACCAAAAATCTGACTGCTTACATGGTTGTTACTTATTCCATAATTAGCATACAGAGTTGGGTGGGTTTGGCTTCTTTCTTCCCTTCTTCCCTCCAACCTTTTCTCCTCATGGTTGCAAGATGGCTGTTGGAGTGCCAGTCATTCTTACACAGTTGCATTCACAAATTTATGAGGGCACTGAAGTTTGCCCTCCTGTTAAAATCAGGTTTTCCTTCACCTGTCATTGACCAGAATTGGATCACAACTCCAATGGCCAACAAAAGGAGATAGAATTGCTGTGCTTGGCTGAGGCCAATCATGACTTAATATGTTACTTGGCCCACCTGAAAAAAAAATCTCAGTTCTAGAAACTGAGGAAGAAGGGGCAAGTGGCCATGTTGCTTCTTGACTGTAATCCAGAGCATCTCCAACCTCCTGAGCTTATGTGAAAGACATAAAGAAAGCAAGTTCTTAAAAAGAGTGGATCTTTCTATTTATTTATTTATTTATTTATTTATTTATTTATTTATTTATTTATCAGAGGATCTTTCTGTGGGAAGCCATCCTTATCTAGCAGGATCAGACGGTTTCCTATCTAGTTTCTCTGAGAAAATGGCTCCCCTAACTCCACCCTATCCTGTCCATCACAGAAGAAGCTCCTCCCAGTCTTGCCCCCCTTTACCTGTGTGTCTATAAATAAAAGAGAGTTGGGCTACTCCATGTTATTAGAGGCCAGAGTTGGTATGGCCAGACCTGTCATTTAAAAGGAGTATTGACTCTTGTGTGTTTATTGAGTAGATAAATTTATGGGTAATTGATTAATAAACACCATCCTCTGGCAGTTAACCCTTTTCTCATCCACGTGGGAGGTGGCTGAGAGACCCCCACATCTTTCCTCTTCCTTTTTGTTCAAAATGAAAATATCTTTATGATTATTTTTCTTACCATTGCCCAGAAGTAACCAGTGTGTCAACATGGCCTTTTCTCCATGAATATGTGTATTTTGCAAAGAGGACAGACACATAACTGTCCACCTGCAGGGTTTAGCTTACTGAGGATGCACAGGCAGACCCACAGTTGCACTCAAAGCCTATTCTCACTTTGTCATATGGAGGGTGACTGGCCAATGGAGACCCTCTTCCCTCTGCACTTATAGTCTTCATACCATGGATGGTTGTGTTTTGCTAACCAGGGGCATACAGGTCACCCCTACTAACTTTGCCTTGGCTATCCCGGTGTATGCTGATGCTAGTTTGCCATTTGTTTTACAAAGCCCTAGAAGTAGAATAACCTGCTCTTTACATAATCATACTAGCGGCCTTTCCCCTAGTCAGGCTGCGCCTGTCTCACCAACTCTGCAGCTATCACCCTCCTTTTTCCTTCCCTTCACCAATCTGGAGAGAAAAATGAGGTTCTACAAGACATTGTGCCACAAAGCCTCAGGGACAAAAGACACCCTGCCCCCTACTGGCTAGTGCAGGCTAATTATTGAGGGGCTGGTCTTGGAACTCTTCGAATTTAACTGCGGTAGTTTGAAATGATGGGTATGTTAGCTTTCACCATGATAATAAAATACCTGAGATAAACAACTTAAAAGGGGGAAAATTTTATTTTGGCTCAAGGTTTCAGAGGTTTTAATTCTGGTCAGTTGGCTCCATTGCTTTGGGTCTGAGGCAAGGCAGGAGCATTTGGCAGAGAAGACTGCTCACCTCATGGTAACCAGGAAACAGAGAGGAAGGGAGAAGGGTCCAGGAACGAAATATACCCTTCCAGAGCCTACTCTCAGTGACCTACTTCCTCCAACTAGGCCCTACCTTCTGAAGTTTCCATCCTACCCCACCCCACCCCACCCCATAGTGCCAACAGCTGGGAACAAAACCTTCAACACATGAGCTATTAGGGAACATTTCAGATCCAAACTATAACAATGGATCATCCTTAGACCCAGGGTCAGAGGCTAAAAGGAGATCCTTGGCGTGTGGAGATCTCTAGTGATAGCTCCACCTGGCTGCTCCCATTCCCTCCCTGTGCAGGTGGAGCAGATCCTGGCAGAGTTCCAACTGCAGGAGGAAGACCTGAAGAAGGTGATGAGACGGATGCAGAAGGAGATGGACCGTGGCCTAAGGCTGGAGACCCACGAAGAGGCCAGCGTGAAGATGCTGCCCACCTACGTGCGTTCCACCCCAGAAGGCTCAGGTACCACAGGGATGGCCCCACACCTGAGTCAGTTGTGGGCCAGGCCTTCCAGAGGCTTAGCTGTCCCCAGACAGGACCCCCTGGGCAAGTGATGATGTCTCCAGCTCACTGGGCCAGTTCTTAACCATTTGCTCCAAAGGTCCAGCCCTGGAGCTCTCAGGCCTTAGCAAAAGTGGCTTTAAAAAAAAAAAATCACAATGAATGAATTCTATCCAGGATCACTTGGGGGATCCCAACCCAGTCCTGAGACTGGGCCATTATCCTAGGTCCTCAGTAGTTCCCTGGGTTCCAGTGGCTCTATCTGAGAGCTGTTTCCCTTGACATTTCCCCAGTTTACCTTTGATCTCTCCCACAGCTTGCTCTGGAACATCCCCAATATCTGGGCCAGAAGCTTCATGTCCAACTCCCCTAGGTCCCTGTTTCTGCCCTCCTCCACTTTCTGGTTCTGGGGTTATTTGCCCAGGTCCTACCCAACCCAGGTCTGCCGGGTGGTGCCACAAGGCTGAGCGTGTCCCCCTGTGTCTGCAGAAGTTGGAGACTTCCTCTCCCTGGACCTGGGCGGCACCAACTTCAGGGTGATGCTGGTGAAGGTTGGGGAGGGTGAGGCAGGGCAGTGGAGTGTGAAGACCAAACATCAGATGTACTCCATCCCCGAGGACGCCATGACGGGCACCGCAGAGATGGTGAGCAGCTTGGGGACAAGAGGTGGGGTCAAGGTGGCTCAAAACCTCAGCGCTTCACCAGTCCTGAGCAAAAGAGCCCACCCACCCACCAGGGACAGGGGAAACTGTGGGCAAGAGGTCCAGCAGCTCAGAGACCCCAGTGGACAGCCACTAGGCATGGCCAATGTGTTCAAATCTCATGGTCACTGTCAGTCCAGAGAACAAAAACTGGCTGAAGGGAGATCAGGGGCAAAACTCTTAGCTGGTATGACCCATCCCAGAGGAAAAGTCAAAGGTTGAGGACTGTCTGACCTGCCATTGCCTTCCACCAGTTGCATGCCAAATGGGGTGACAACAACCACAATGTCTGCCTAGGCAGCAAGGTCCCACCATAGGAAGGACTGGAGGGGGGACATAGAAGTAAATGAACCCTGAGGGTAAGGGCAAAGCCAGAGCCCCTAGACATGACCAGGAGCAAGACCAGTTCCCAGAGGGGCAGGGTTCTAAGGTAGGAGGATGTGCACAACTGCCTGGCCCTCATCCACCTGCAATTTGCTCTCTGTCCATGGAACTGGGCAGCAGGGATGGTATGGGCACCTCCCTGGACTCTGGTGCTCAGCAGGGAGCTTGGTCCATCTGCAGAGCACTCAGAAATGCCCTGTTCTATAGACAAGCCTTTTGAGAGGGTTGGGGTGGCGGGGGTGGGGGGGACAACCTTCTGCATGTGTAGGGCAACAAGGACACCTGGAAGTAGCAAAGGAGACAGAAATGATAGTTAGGACTAGAAATGTGCCTACACTTAGAGCCTCACAGGACAGTTAACCAAGCCTTGGTGCTGGGAGGCAGCTGACAGCACTGCTAAGCTGCCATAAACAGACCTCTGCATCCAGGGAGGTACAGGGCCTGAGTTCCAAAAACCAGCATGAGGTGAACTGTGGACAGGTCTGGCATTCATTGGAAGGCCTGGGGACTGATTGCTTAGCATCTCCTGAGGAATACCTTGGCGCAAAGTCCTGGGGAAGAGCTACCAGCTGGCCCAGGATGGTACCAATGGCCATTTTGGTGCATCTTCCAGCTCTTTGATTATATCTCTGAGTGCATCTCCGACTTCCTGGACAAGCATCAAATGAAGCACAAGAAACTACCCCTGGGCTTCACTTTCTCCTTCCCTGTGAGGCATGAAGACATTGACAAGGTGGGCCAGGAGGAGGGGAGAGAGAATGAAATGGATGGATATGCACCCCAAAGGAACTCTGCCCCTGCTGCCTTCAAATGCAGCACCCCACCCTGTTCTGGAAAAGAGTCCAAACTCAGAAGGGAGAAAATGTAGATTCAAAATGTAGATGATCATTTACTGTCAGTGAAACATTGGAAAATAAGCATAATCTCAACTGATTCTTACTATGTGCCAAAGTCTGTCTACAACCCTGAGAGGTACATGCTACAATTGCCCCACTACAAATGAGGAGAAGAAATTGAGGTTAAGCAGCTCACCACAAACCACCATGATACCTCATTACCTCTGACTGAGTCAGAAGTGTGATGGATCTGAGATTTTTACCCCACCTGCAACTTGAAAGCTAACCTGCCAGTTACATCTATACACACACACACACACACACGCACACACAATTACATATACACATATATACATAAATAAAACATAAATTTTATACATGCATATATATATACATATATACATACATATACACATACACAAAACATGAGGCCTCTGGATCTGAAACAAAGCCAGGTCATAGCTCAAGGCAAAAGCAACAGCTGGAGCAACATCTCACATGGTTTTCCAAACCCCCAACTCCCTCAGAGACATAGAGAGAGCTGGGTGGTACTTCTTCTGTTACAGGAGAGGAACCCTGATCTTATATAGTTGCTCCCCTCAGGACTTATCTTTACTCTAGGATATACTGTACAGATAATCTTGGGATGGGGGTGTCGCTCAGTGGTAGAGTGCTTGTCTAGCTCAAGGTCCTGGGGTTCAATTCCTGACACCACACAAAAAAATACACATCACATTCTTAAATTTCCTGGGACCCAGCCCTGCAGAAATGTTGAGATATTTATGGAAAATTGTTTCCAACATCTCTCAAAGCAATGTGGATGCTCAAAACTTGTTTCCTCTACTGTAAAATGGGATACATGTCCCTGTGGCCTGGAAAGGAATTAGTTTAAGGCCACAGCTCTCTGCCAAGCATCAGTAGCCATAAGACCTTCCTCTCCCCACAGGGCATCCTTCTCAACTGGACCAAAGGCTTCAAGGCCTCTGGAGCAGAAGGAAACAACATTGTGGGGCTTCTGCGAGATGCCATCAAGAGGAGAGGGGTGAGGACACCTTCACCTGCCAGGAGGGGGCTTCCCTGGGCACCCCCTGACTGTACCAGAGGACCCTCTCTCCAGCCCCATCACTGCAGTCTCTGTGCTTCTTGGCAGGACTTTGAGATGGATGTGGTGGCAATGGTGAACGACACTGTGGCCACAATGATCTCCTGCTACTATGAAGACCGCCAGTGTGAGGTCGGCATGATTGTGGGTAAGGGATCCCTGTGCTCCTGCCCCTTCCAAACTGTGCAGGGGCTCTGCATGGTGAGGACCAAAGCATGATCAACTGGTGTCAGTTAGTGCAATGGCTAGTGCTGGAGCCAAGTGGTCTTGGAGTGTGTGGTGTTGGCTGTACTTTCTGGCAGAAAGCATTTCATAGTATCATGACATCAGATGGTCCGCCAGCTGTACACCTGCCTGGCCAATCGGATGTAATTAAAACACTTTATCTGGTAAATTGAACACAATGGACAGATTTATCCAAGTGGAAGAGGATAAGCAAAAGTGGTAACATCCCTTCCTGCAAGGTCTTCCTGTGGGCCTGTCATGCCCAGGCTCCACCGCTGACTCCATAACTCTGCCCCTAGATCCCACCGGCTCCAAACCTGAGCCAAGCAGTTGACTGGAAAGGGAGCTGCGACCCTTCCCTCCCATCCAGGTCCTCCACAATAATCTCCAGCCTTTCCCAGAAGTCTGGGTCCTTATAAGGAGCCAGCATTTCCCCAGCAACAATGCAATCAGATCAGATACCTGCCGTGCACACAGACATGGGAGTGTTTTTCTGGACTTTCTGAGTCCTGGTTACCAGAAAGTCCATGTTGAAAGTTATTTGTGGGGTTGGGGATTTAGCTCAGTGGCAGAACCCTTACCTAGCATGCGCAAGGCCCAGAGTTTGGTCCTTGGCCTTGAAAAAAAAAAAGTTATTTGCTCCTTGGGCCCTTCAGAACCAGCTCCAAAAGCTCATGTATTTGTGTTGATAGGTTCCTATCTATAATTATATTTCCCCAAAAAATGTTTTATACATATGAATACATATAAACACCATAAACATTTGTATATATATCTTTTAAGCTCTAGGCTGACCTCACTTTGTCTCTCTTATTATTTCCTATCTTTTTTTTCAACCCCAGTACCAGGAGATTGAACCCAGGGAGGGTCCCACATATGCTAGGCAAGCACTCTACCACTGAGTTACATCCCCAGGCCTTCTGGATATTATCTTGAGACAGGGTCTTGCTAAGTTGCCCAGACTCCCTCAAATTTTCAATCCTATTGCCTCAGCCTCCCAAGTAGCTGGCGTTACAGCTGTGTGCCACCATTCCTGGCTCTTCTTTTACTTAAATTCTTGCCTTTCAGAGAGAAAGTTGTCTTTAAGCCCAATATCTAGACATGAGCTCTGGTTGGCCCTGGTTTTGTCCCCTCCCTCCCCACCAACCCTTTCCCCTGGAGTTACCTAGGGAAAGATACCTCAACCTGAATTCTCACCAGAACAAGCTGTAGCTGTTTGGCCCAGGCATACCCCTCCCAGGACAACCTTTTGTTGGCCCATGTCTCACATGTGCCCACACACTCTTGGTGACTGCTCAGTGTTTAAAATCATGTTTACAATGATTTCCAAGGTATAAAATTGGGAGAATTAACATCAAAGTCTGTATTTGTTTTCTCACCAAAAAGCTGGAAGGCCAGTCATCACTGGGTCTTAATTCCTATAGGCAGCCCTGATGACCAGCACTGCAGTTGTCCCTGCTAGCTTCGGGGCTGTGTAGCTCACATAGTCAGCTCAGTGTGATGCTCTGCCATCACTACTGAAACTCTTAATAACTTATGAACAAAGGACCGCATATTTTCACTTAGCTCAGGGCACAGCAAATGACAAACTCTGCAGCCATTCCTGCCTGTGGTAATCTCTGGGCTGTTCCAAGGGCCCACACTATGCCTTACTCACTTTGGGGTGCCCCTAAACGGGGTTCGGGGTGCCCGAAAACAAGGCACTTTGACAAGATAAAGCCATACAATCCTACAGCCATCCCTAGTTGGCAAAGTATGTTGGCATGCAGTTGTTCTCCATCCTCCCAACCAGCCAGGTAATGGGTGGAGAAGATGTTACTGTCCCCTTTTAGAGAAGAGGACAGCCCAGTGATGACCCATCCACCCTGGGTCACACAGTCAGCCCAAGTCTTCCAGCCCCCTCCCCTCAGCTTGTATAGCCTAATGTGTAACCATCCCTTGTAGGTACAGGCTGCAATGCCTGCTACATGGAGGAGATGCAGAATGTGGAACTGGTAGAAGGGGATGAAGGCCGCATGTGTGTCAACACTGAGTGGGGTGCCTTCGGGGACTCAGGTGAACTGGACGAGTTCCTGCTGGAGTATGACCGCATGGTGGATGAGAGCTCCGCGAATCCCGGTCAGCAGCTGTAAGGACACCCCCCAGCCCATCTCTGGGCTGCTCTTGCTGGGCATGCAGCAGCACATGGGAGCCTCACCACCACCACCACAGATAATGGCTTGTTTTTAAATGGGGGAAAGCAACTTGATCATTCCCCTGTAAGTTGGCTCCTTCTTCCCCCAGATCAGTCATGCCTTGCCCCTGTGAACCCTGAAAGGCAGTGGTTAGATAAGGTCAAACTTCCCCCTTCTGCCAGGTGACCTTGGTCATAGAGAAGGCTCTGACCCTCAGCCATGTTTACCAGGTTTAACCCAGAATTCCTTAAAGTACGTATTTATCTCCATTCACAAAATGAATATTAGTATTTTGTGGAATGCTGTAAATTGGCAGAACACATCTTGGAAACCAACCACACAGATCTTGTCATTAATCATGGCTGTCACTTGTTAGCCACCTGCTAAGTGCCACGCCCATGCTAATCCCTTTATGAGCTTCATCTTCATCACAGGCCTCTATTAGATGAGTAGTATTAAATAAATTTCAAGATGAAAATGTGGAAGCCACAAGGAAAGTTTCAGAGAGACTGGAAAGGGGCTTCAATCCCTTTCCCACACAGGCCAATAGCTAGGCCAGACATGCACATTCCTAGTACCCAAAGTTTCTAAAACCCCTGTTCTAAACGAGTGAGAAGCATGAAATCCAGGATTTGGGGCAACTGGGAGAGGGTGAAATCAAAGTGCTCCATGTGTTCGGGCCACCTCCGAACACTAAGCGGGAAGTGGTGGGGACCTCCCCTACTGATCAGCTGGTGTAACCCAGCGCCCATATCCAGGTATGAAAAGCTCATTGGCGGAAAGTACATGGGTGAGTTGGTGCGGCTTGTGCTTCTCAAGCTGGTAGACGAGAATCTACTGTTCCACGGGGAGGCCTCCGAGCAGCTACGCACGCGCGGCGCTTTTGAGACACGCTTCGTATCTCAGGTGGAGAGGTGCGTGGGGGAGGCGGGGCCCCGGCCAGACGCAAAGGGCCAAGAGAGCAAAGGCAGGGACACAGAAGCCCTTGTGGGCAGGGTCGTAGGCCAAGCAGAATCTCTGGCCAGATACACGGGGATGAGGAGGGACTGGGAACAGAATCCTGAGCGGTCTCCGGTCCCAAGCCTAGCAGTAGCTCGGCAACCAACCCAGCGCACACTCCCCCCCGCACCCCGCCCCCTGAAGTGGTTCCCCACTCGCCATAGACAACTTCACACTTCATCCACACTACAGCTCCAAGGCACAGCCGTGTTTTCACACCACATTAGAGCAGAGACCCAAAGCTTAGAGGACTTAGTCATAACCGACTGCTGGTCTCTGGCAAAATTGGCCCGCTCCCTTCCAAAAGCACAAGTCCCCAAACGCTTTGACTGGGCGAAGTGGGTAGGATCATCTCTTCTCTAGAGAGGGTCTCCCGGCTCGGCTAGCCAGACATCTGCAACCACCCTTCCACCTCTCCCCACAGCGACTCTGGTGACCGCAAGCAGATCCACAACATCTTGAGCACACTGGGGCTGCGGCCGACAGCCACAGACTGTGACATCGTGCGCCGCGCCTGCGAGAGTGTGTCCACGAGAGCAGCGCACATGTGCTCCGCTGGGCTGGCGGGCGTCATCAACCGCATGCGCGAGAGCCGCAGTGAGGACGTGATGAGAATCACCGTGGGTGTGGATGGCTCTGTATACAAGTTGCACCCCAGGTGACTCCCCCTGCACCCTAGGTGACCCTCCCCGCCCCAGCCCCCTTTTCCCTACAAAAGGGAGGACCAGACAGCGTAGCCCCCCCGGGGAATTCATGAGCCTCTTCTGGTTGGCCCCCTGGTCCCGGATGGGGTGGAGTGTCAACTGGGTTCCGCTTGCCCAAAAGAGGTGGGACTTGGCAGAGGTGAGACCTGGAGGGCAGGAAGAGCTTGGAAGGCAGCCCTGTTTTCCTCTGGTTCAGCTTCAAGGAGCGGTTCCACGCCAGTGTACGAAGGCTGACGCCCAGCTGTGAGATCACTTTCATCCAGAGTGAAGAGGGTAGCGGCCGAGGTGCGGCCTTGGTTTCCGCAGTGGCCTGTAAGAAGGCCTGCATGCTGGGCCAGTGAGAACCAGGCTGTAAGGGCCGAACCTGGACTCCATGGTGACTGCGCTCCCCATAGTTGCTCCCAGCTCACCAGGGCAGGAGGCTGCCTATCCTGCTGCTAACTCTGGAAGATGGGGAGAGGCCACTGGAGCTTATGAGGCCACTTGGCCTCTTCTCCAGAAGTCAGTGAGACAACCCCAGAGCCCTGGGGTAAGGGGCTGAAAGGAGAAGAAACAGAGACTCAAAAGCCCCTGGCCCTAACTGCTGAAATAACTACTGAGAGGTAGTTGCTCACTCAGGATTTTGTTGCACACTGCCTGCTTCTCGGAGCTGCCAGCCTGGCCTGGGCTCCTGCTTTGGGAAGGAAGTGCCCTTGGGAAACTGCTGTGGCCTGGCTTCCCTGGAAACTCACCCTGTGTGGGGGTGTGGGGGCAGCTCCAGGAGCTTGGCCAGGCGAGACCTGGGCCTACAGGGGAGAGGGGGCTGCCGGTCACCCAGGCCTCACTGTTTTCTTGTGTGTGACTCAAGAGGCTGAAGAGCCATACAAGAATGCCCAGCTATGGAGAGGGGACTTTCCAGTCTGCAGGTGACCCCAAGAGGCCGTTTTCTTCACACACACACACACACACACACACACCCCTGAATGGGTTGTGGTTCTGGGATAGGCCCTTATAGGAGCTGACAGAGACAGAGCCCCCAAGCCTCTGCCCCCAAGAGTCCCATAAAAGGGAGGAGGCATCATCAGGAGTCCTCCAGCCTGCTCCCAGAGTCAGGATGGTGTCTTCAGCTCTCAGGGCGTTGGTCCAGGAAGAAACCCCAGCAGCATTCAACACACCTCCAAGGGACCACCTCAGCCCCCTCTCTCATCCTCATCAGGTCTCCCATGTGTCATACCACCCTCTCCATGTCCACCCTGGGACTGTGTGGAATTTTTAATTAAAAAATTTAAAAAGGTTTAAATATGGCCTCTATTTGACCTCTGTGCATAAGAACCACAGGGACAATATATGAAGAGACATTGTCATGTGGTTGTGGAATTTGTTGTCCTCCAGCCTAAAATGCCTAGGGGAGTGTGAAGAATGACAGGCTAAGCTGTGGGAATGGGATGATGTGGAGGATCGGAGGTACAGAACACTGCCTGACACAGGATGAGTATGGGATGGAAGGAGTACCAGGCCAGGCATTGTTCTGGTGCAGGGAAGAGCTGGCCCTGCTGCAGGTTGTTCTCAGGTCCTGTCCCCTTGGAACCAAATAGGTAGCAACAGTGAGTGGGGGCCAGACATACAAGATGTCACACAATTCTAAGGTCCCTCTAGAGACTCCAGTAGGTGAAATACCAAGTGTAGGACCTAATGCCATCTTTATGTAGCATGAACAATTACATATAGACACATTTGTGTGATTCTAATGCACATTCATTTCTCAACAAGAGAAACTACCTAGCAAATCAGGAACAAGTGTGCTTTGTTTCATTTAGAAGATGACCCAAAGTTGTAATGTTGGAAAGTTTCATCCTCCTTGAAATCTTCTAATTTTTCTGGCACTTCTAATATGGAATTGCTCTGGTCCTCTTCATTCATTTAAGTTCTTTACTGTAACTTGACACCACATCTGATTGCTCCATCATCAGGACTAATGTGATTGAGCATACACACATTAGAACATATTTTAATATAAATGCCTTCAACTTCTTCATATTACAGTTTGAGGTATTATATTGATTTTTAAAATGTCTTTGTGAAACTAAGTTGCATAACTGAATTGAAAAAAAACTGAAATGAATTTCATTTCCAGTCAGTGAAAGAGGTGTTAACAAAATATATAAACCTATAGTTGGGCATTGAGTCTAATGGGTGAGAACACCTGCCCTCTCCCAGACCACCACTGATTATATATTTATAATAATTGGGTTGGGGCGAGGGTTGCCAGCAGGCCCAGCCAGGGAACCCATTCCTGCTGTTCTCAGGCAATCCAGCTTCCCTAGCTCCTCTGAGATGCCCCTGGCCCCTGAAGAAGCTTGGTG
Organism: Glaucomys volans; assembly: GCA_020662805.1. Lineage (NCBI taxonomy): Eukaryota > Metazoa > Chordata > Mammalia > Rodentia > Sciuridae > Glaucomys > Glaucomys volans. Next base: position 90,231 of record JAJEJO010053929.1, read on the forward strand.
AGGTTGCTGCTCTGAAACAGCAGGGGGCAACCAGGCCCATCTGTCCACAATTCAGCACCACCTGAGAGGCCCCATGACCCTCTTTCATAGGGTGCTGGGGGAGGTTCCATGCTCAAAAACTTCATGCAAAACAGAATCACATAGGCCTGCTGTGTGCAGGCCCTCTGGGGTACAGGTGCCAGGCTGGGTGCTTGGGAGAAGGCAACAAAACAAGTGAGCCACCAAGTGAATGGGAAACATGCCCACTGTTCTCAGTTAAGGTCATCATAGAGTGCTGAAGGAGGTGGAGTTGCATTGGACCTTGTAGGACAACAAGGTTCCAAATGAAGGAGATGGGAACATCCCTGCAGAGCAGGCCAAATAAGGACAGCAGGGGCACAGAGGTGGAGAGCAGCTGGTAGGCTCTTCACCTTCAGAATTGTCCCAAAGCCAAGTAAATGGTCCTGCAGGGTTTCAAACAGCTCTGAGATGCCTGCTGTCATTTGGTCAGGCAGCAAGAGGCCAGCACTGAGGGTCTTCACCAAAACTCCTGGGAATCCCAGGTCTTAGACCAGAGATCATCCTCGGAAACACTGTCTCCTTCCTGGCAAGGTGGTGCACACCTGTAATCCCAGCAGCACAGGGTGCTGAGGCAGGAGAATCACAAGTTCAAAGCCAGCCTCAGCAACTTAGTGAGGCCCTAAGCAACTTAGTGAGACCCTGACTTAAAATAAAAAATAAAAAGGACTGGGAATGTTGCTCAGTGGTTAGGCACTCCTGGGTTCAATCCCCAGGACCAAAAAAGAAAAAAGAAGAAGAAACACTGTCTCCTAAGCCTATAGGGTCTGGACTGGACCTGAAGAAGGGATGCTCAGATGAGGGGCAACAGGAACCCTTAATTGGCACTTATAATGGTAAAAACTTTGAGCTACTCTGCTCTGAGGAGACACAGTTAGTGGTCACACGAGATGGATGGACCCCAAGATGTTACATCTGGACATGAAGGTCACCAGGAATGTAACTGGAATCTGCTTGGGGCCCTCGTCTTCCCCTACCCCGTCAGGGGCTGCCAAGTTTGGGCCTGTTCTCTGCTGCTGTCCTTATTTGGGCCACCAGGTGATAAGGCTGAGACATAAAGGGGTCTGGCTGCAAGAGGATTCAGCAGTTCGCTTCAGAGAGGATGGTAAGTGCCTGGTGGGGGAAAAGAGGCCAGCAGTCCCGAGGGCTGGGAGGGGACAGAGCCAGGGACTTCTGCCTGTGTGAAGCCTGAAAGGTAGAATCCAGGGATGAAGAGAGGATCCTCTCCCTGACTCTCCTGGGATTGCTCTTAGACTGTGCATGGTGAGAAAGGGACATTTGGGGGACCTGGGGAGAGGATGCCTTCCCACCCGCAGTATTGTAGGCCAGCAGGAAGACTGGGACCCGGGGAAAGGCTGCAGCTGCCAAGCAGACTCAACGTGGATCTTCCAATGTCTTTTCCATGTTTGAACAAGCCCAGATCCAGGAGTTCAAGGAAGTAAGTGCTCCACCCCAAGGAAACCCCAATCCCATCCAAAACCTACTCCATCCCACATGCACACCCTTCTCTGTGGGTCATGGTCCTGGCCCCTGACTGTGCTCCAAATACCACCCAGGACTCTCCCCCTCCTCACAGGCCTTCAGCTGCATTGACCAGAACAGGGATGGCATCATCTGCAAGTCAGACTTAAGGGAGACATACTCACAGCTCGGTGTGTGCATCTGCCTTCTCTCCCTCCAATCCCCCGCCTGCACACCTGCTTTCCCCAGAGTCCCTGCTGAGAGAGAGAACAGTGTCCCTGCCACCACCTCTCACTCCTTCCCATCTCCTTACACCTCCCTTCTCCTGCCTTTCGACCACAGTAGCTGGGAAGAGTGGGAGGGCAGTCTGGTCCTTCTCTGGGACACCAGGATCCCTGTGTTTGTCTCATGCCCCATCCTATAGGCAAGGTGAGCGTCCCAGAGGAGGAACTGGATGCTATGCTGCAGGAGGGGAAGGGACCCATCAACTTCACGGTCTTCCTCACACTCTTTGGGGAGAAACTCAATGGTGAGCCTGGGGCAGATCCGGGCTCCCTTGACCAGATGTGGAGTCTGAACCTGCCAAACACACCTGACCTTGCCTGAACCCTATCTGGACCCTGCCTGGCCATGACCTACTCAGGGGATGTGGAGCCTGCCTCTGCACATCCTGGGCCCTGGTCAGCCCAGTGCTGACTTGGTTTCAGAAAACATCCATTCCTAAATCCTAACTCATAGCCAGGCCTGCCAACCTCAGGAAGGTAATCATTCCCAGCCCCTCTGATCCCCAAGGAACATTCCATAGTGGGGAATGCCCCCACCTCTTCTGGGACATGGAGAGCTCCCCCATGCAACCCTGGGCCCCTCCTGTGTGGGGCCTGAGAGGCTGAGTACATGAGTATTCACCTGGCTGCCTTGGTCTCCCAGGGACAGACCCGGAGGAAGCCATCCTGAGTGCCTTCCGTATGTTTGACCCCAGCGGCCAAGGGGTGGTCAACAAGGATGAGTAAGTGTCAACCTCCCCTACCCACCATGAGGGACACCATGCAGAAGCAGAGAGGGGCAGTGAGGTCACTTATGTGAGACCGTCTGAACCTTGTCTTCAGTGTTCTTTCAGGGGTGACCAGCCCTTCCCTGGGGTGTGCCACCCTTCCTCTCAGCTCAGATCCTCCCCACTTCCCAGGTTCAAGCAGCTTCTCCTGACCCAGGCAGACAAGTTCTCTCCAGCTGAGGTGAGGCTGCCCAGCCCTGTCAGTATCTGTCCCTGGGAACCTCTTGGGGCCCTCCCCAGCAGGGCACTGGGGATGCCTCCTGATCCACTGCCCCCAGTGCTCAGAGCCCAGCACCAGTGTGGTACAGGCTGAGAGGGCAACTTGGCTTTTCCAGAGGATGTGCCATCTCTATTGCGACCTGTAGGGGTAGATGTGGGGTTAGAGGGAGGAAGTATGCCAGGCAGGGAGGCTGTGTGCAGACCAAGTGAGAGCATTAGAAAAGGGTTCTCACAGGGGTCTGGGACCATCTCTGTGGCTAGGGTGGGCCCTTTGACTCCCAGCCCCCATTCAAGTCCACTGCCTAGTCTGCTTAATGATGTCCAGCAGGACAATAACAAGGAATTTGGGGCTTGGAGTTAAAAAGGTTGAGGCCCAAAGCACAGCCCCAGGTTGAGGGCGAAGGGTCACAGGTCCCCATAGGCCACATCTCTGCTGGTTTTGCCTCCACAGGTGGAGCAGATGTTTGCCCTGACGCCCATGGACCTGGCAGGCAACATCGACTACAAGTCCCTGTGCTACATCATCACTCATGGGGATGAAAAAGAGGAGTAAGGGGCAAGTCTGGAGCACCTCAATAAATTCTGTTTCTGAGTGAAAACCGTAACGTTGGCTTATCTGTGACAGAGTGGGGTGGGGACTAGACAGGAGTCTCAGGGACTGATGCAGGTCCCACTAAGGTAATGACCACCACACATGCCAACTCACTTCACCTCATGCTGCCAAATGAATTTTGAACTATAATCATGCACAGTTTATAGATGAAGATATTGAGGCCCAGCAAGGTGGGCACCTTGCTTGAGGCCAGCTTCTAGAATAGGACTTGTCCCTCCTTCCAAAGCCCATGAATGAACCTCAAAATGGGCACTGCCCAGATCCTCAAGACTGTGCAGAACAAAGCATTGCTGGGCCCTCAGCAAACTTTCTGCCCAACGTCATCCCAACTAGTGACAGTAGCCCCAACTGCAGAGCACCCTAGGCCCACTGTACATTCCCCTCTTGGCACAGTGGTGTAGGTGGCCCCATGTGAAACCATTCAAAAACACAACCAAAATCTTATGGGAAATACAGGTGAGGATTATGGCACGACAGGAAATGGACACCAGAGACCAGGTCAGAACACAAGGAAGTATTCGAAAGTAATACTAGAAACTGGCCTCTGGTCTTCAGAGCCCCCTGTGTAAAGTACAGTGAAAAAGGTTATCTGCCTGGAGAATGGAAAGGAAACTGCTCTCACAGAATTGTGAGTGTCCCTATCTCCCACCTTATCTCAGAAATCAGGGGCTGGAGAGGTAGGTGACTCCCATCATTGGTACCTAAGGGGGCAGCAGGGATTCCCCAAAGCAGCTGAGGGACAAAGAGGCAATGATAGTTTAGTCACACCAGAGCTGAGTAGCAGCTCTTTGTGCCCCTCACCTCTCTTCATGCCCTGCTGCAATGCCTGCAGCTAGACAGATGAGATGAGGTGATCAAGAAAAGAATGAGGACTGGGGACATAGCTCAGTTGGTAGAGTGCCTGCCTCACAAGCACAAGGCCCTGAGTTCAATCCCCAGCACCGCAAAAAAAAAAGAATGAGAGCTCGGGTTGTGGCCCAGTGGCAGAGCACTTGCCTAGCATGTATGAGGCATTGGGTTCATATTCCCAGCACCACACATCAATAAATAAATAAAACAAAGGTTCATCAACAACTAAAAAAAATTGTTTTTAAATAAAAAGAAAAGAATGAGCCACCCATGTTCCCTTCCTAAAGCCCAGGGGATAAGGCATTTTCACCTGAAGAGATGTTCAATTAACTAGGATTTGGCAATATTATTACTAAGTGGAGTCTTGAGATTTAATGTACTCATAGGTGGGATTTTGTGTATGTGCATGTGGTAATAGGGGATGAACACAGAAGGGCTTTATCACTGAACTTCAAGAATAACTGATTCAAGCAGGGTGCAGGGGCACACGCCTGTAATCCCAGAAGCTTGGGAGGCTGAGGCAGAAGGATTGAGAATTTGAAGCCAGCCTTAGCAACTTAGCAAGGCCCTAAGAACTTAGCAAGACTGTTTCAAAATAAAATATAAAAAGCACTGGTGATGTGGCTTGAGTGGTTGAGTGCCCCTGGGATCAATTCCTGGTACAAAAAGAAAGAAAGAGAAAGAGAGAGAAGAAAGAAGAAAGAAAGAAAGAAAGAAAGAAAGAAAGAAAGAAAGAAAGAAAGAAAGAAAGAAAGAAAGAAGAAAGAGAAAGAAATGTCTGATTCTCTTATTTACAAATGATCATGAAATTCACAAATCTGCTTGTGTTTCCATCCAGACAGTGACCCCAGTCCATCCCTCTGTGCAAATCAAGGAGTTGTCCTTATGCTATCACACGTCCAGCATCTACAGGGGAAATTGTGACAGACTGAAATGGATGAAAACATCATAGGTGTCTCATTACTGATTGGATGGGGTCCTCTGCACCTTTCTTTGTCTTTAAGCAATTTCATAACTCTGTAGGTTGTACAAAACTAGTGGTAAGGCAATGACTCTTGTCCACAGACATGCAAATAAATGTCTGGTGGAAACAATTGATTTTCCCTTCCACTCTGTGAAAGAAGTTCAATTTTGCAACTGTTAAGCAGATTCACCTCAGCATTCCTGTCTGCCTACATATACAGATGCTTTTTGCATTCTTTTTGGACCAGTTGTAACATCTTATTGTTTCCCTAATGGGTTAACAAATAAAATCTTTGGTGCTGTTCACTTTATTTGCATGTGAGTCATGATTTTGCTTTGGAAAAAAATTAATAATATTGAAAATGTACTGCATATCTCCAAAAAGGTGGATGAAAGGATTTTAAGGGTTTTCACAACAAAGAAATGATAAATATTTGAGGAGATAGATATGCTTATCCTGATTTGGTCATTATTCAATGTATACATCTATAGAAACTTCACATGGTCCTTCATAAATATGCACAGCTGTCATGTATTAATTAAAAACAAATAAGAACAGGATAAGTTAATTCTCCCTGCACAAATAAATAGACTTCCCCTTATCTTTCTTAGAGCATTTCCTTTAGAAAACTTAAAGGTTCTTTGTTGATTTCTTTTTGTGTAAATCTGTTCAAAAGCTTCTTGCCAATTTTACAACTCAGGAACATTTCATTAAGGACTTGGGAGCCCCATCTGAAATATCATCACCATGGTAGACAACATTCTTATCTCTCAGTTTCTGTGGGAGGATAAGAGCCTAAGTTCAGCCTGGTGCCTGCCTGCAGTTGTAAACCCACTTCCAGTCTTAAGATATGAGTTTATTTTTTCCTTTGGATGGAAGCAATTAGCAAACCAGATGGCCCAGAGGGACTCAGGACTGCATGTGACCAGTGGTATTGTGCAGACCTCTTACCTGAGGACAAGTTCCCCATTTCTCCTGAGAATGTGGATGGAATGGGTTGCACCTGGTTATATACAGGGGCAAGCTGTCTGTCTTTGCAATCTCTTAGAGGGTTGACAATAATGATCTTTACAGTCTATTTAATGCTTATTCAATAATTAAACTGGTTTTTTTCCACCTACTTTTGTGGCAAGGTTTTCTGGGTTGGCAGGAGATTTTGTTTTTAATCTTCTGGCCAATATGTTCTGATGTTCCATCCCTCCAGAGCCTCTGCAAGCTGGGTGGAAGGCATGGGGGAAAGGGATCTTCCACAGGAACAATGCTAGCCAGGCTGGCTGGGGTGCACAGCACAGATTGATCCCCCAGAGGCTTAGGTCAGTGGGGGTCAGAGCCCTGTTATGTGGAATCTTCTGACTTATCCTGAAATCCCTTTAGCTCTCAGCCTGGACCTCAGGCCCTGCCCTGCACCCACACATCCTCTTTCTCTGCACATTCTTTCTTTATCCAAGTTAACACCACTGATAAAGTTAGACACAGGCTCTTTAGCTGTCTGCCCTGGCATGAGGAATATGTGACCCTGCATGCTTCTCCAGCAGGCGTGGGCTGTTCAAAGTCTCACACTGTTAGGTCTTGATGTATGCCTGCTGTCCCACAGCCCACCCACCCTCTAGTCCAGACCTTCTCCTCGGGCTGAGGCTCCTCTTCAGGCAGAGATAGCAAAAAGGGAAAATATAAATTAAAATAATAAAAATTTAAATGATGATCTCATAGAAGTTGAAAGCAGAGAGTGGTCGCCTGAGGTTGGGGAGTGTGAAGTCAAAGGAGGGATGGGAAAAGGTTGATCAATAGGAGAAATTGCCTCATCATGCTCTAACTACAGTGCACAAGAGTGCAGAGGGTCCAGGTATGCTGGAGAAATGGGAGGAGTAGGTTCACATGTGTGTCTTCCTATGCAGCTAAACTTCTGGAATTTTATGGACTGAAAGTTAAGAATATGAAGTTGCAGAGAGTGTGCAGAGGGGGGCACAGCTGGGAGTGGGTCTATAGCTAAGGTAAAGGAGCAGACATATCCCCCCGCCAAGTACGTACATAAGTGTTCCCATTCTGTCTGGAGCTCAGTGTCCTCATATGTCAAGGAGTGTGGGACTGCATATTGATGGCACCTAATGGCCACAGAAACCTCTCTGCCCTTGACACTCATCAGAGCTGATACTCCATGCACATGGCAATCTGCTCATCCCTGACTGATGCCCACCCTCCCTCAGCAATAACTAAATTTGAGGCTATGCCCAGGACCCTAGAATAAAGCCTTCATTTTCAACTTCTCTTGGTGGTAGGGGTGACCCAGTGTGATGGCAATTTTCTCTTTAAGAGACAGATATGTGTACCTCCATTAAACAACCCTGCTGCCTGGCACACAGCTCACATGCAGCCTCCTTGGGCTGTGAAGGTGAGGGTTTGGGGGCTACAAACTGGGCCAGGCTGGGTCCTGAAACAAGGGTATCCCACATCACCTCAACCCCTGTCCTAACATGAAGAGAACAAGCTCCATCTGATAGAAGTTGCTGCTGTTCTGAGTCTTTATACTTCTGGTGGAACCTCATCCTAAACAATACAGAGTGACTATTATCCCCACCTTCAGATGGGAAACAGAGGAACTGCATGATTAAGCAACCTGTCCAGGGTCATACACATTCCAGAAAACTAACTTTGAACTTGTACTGATCTTTGTTTAGATCCCAGAGCACAGCACAAGGCACTTGTCTCCCTCCCTAGGAGCATAAACTAGCTGTACATAGCCCATGAGGCAGCCAGATCCTTGCACCAACAAGTTTGTGTCCCCTGCATATCCAGGGCCTTCAAATGAAGATGTCTGAATTACACAACCTCTTGACAGCACCTACCCAACCTTCTGGCCTCCTCTTCTGAGGCCAGCCCAGAGCAGGCTGATTTTAGTTCAGAATCACTGGGCACATCCATGGGCCGGGGGCCATGTACCACTGGATTAAAGAGCAGATGGTTCTAGGGAGGACCAGTACCCTGATCATCTCCTCCTCTTCAGGTGGCAGAGTCTTGGAAGTCACAGTCATGTCCACACACCACCCAGAAGTGATCACATGATGGAGCTCAGATATCATTTAGTGCAGAGGTTCTCCCATCAAGAGGCTGGGGCCACTTTTCCACCCCCTGAATTGGTGCTGCCTATGGCATGTTGACCTCAACCCTGCAGTTCTACCCTCAGTTTCTTGAAACCCAAAGCCACTATGCTGAGAAAAAAACGTAGGATAAAGATTACATGGAGAGAGAAGCCTGGTCCTCCGTCACCCACCTAAGACTGGACATGAGAGAATGAGGCCCTTGATTTTGACATTTGGTTTCAAGAAACAGAAGCCTGTGTCCCAAATACTGCTTAATGGTACCCCAGATATCCATTTCTCTGGCTAGTTAGTTACACTGGGTCAGCTTAAAGTGGAGGGTAGTGGGTACTGAGGTTGGCAGAGCTCAGTTGAGGCCTATGGGAGTGCAGCCAGAGACACTGGAAAACTCTTGCCAGATCATCAAGTTTGGCCCTTCAAGAACCTCCTTACCCTATAGTGAACCCCCTCAACCCAGTCACTGCTACCTACTGTGTGACAAGTGTCCCCTGCTTGACCTTCTGTCCACCTTGCTCCTATTTTTAAGAATAACTTATTTAATAACAGGCACTCTGCAAATGAATTGTGAATGAGTGAAGTGACATGAATCTCTAGAACTCTGAAGGTTGAGGGAAATTTTATATAGATGCTGTGCTCAATTGCATTTGCCAGCCCTAGCTACTTATGCCTGGAGGTTCCTAGTTGGGTGGTAAATAAAGTACATCTTCCTCTAAAAACCATCAGCATGGGACCTTCCCTGCTAGCCAGAGGCAGTGCACCAAGGAAGACACTGCATCAGAAAGGAGGCCCCTGGTACCAGCTCTCTGTACTGGGCATGTGCAAGTATGCATGTGGGGGAAGGGGTTTGCACATGTGCATGCATGTGTGTGTATGCACGCAGTGTGGGTGCAATAAGGAGACCCCTTCTTACTGACCTCTTTTCTACTGCCCATGCATCCCTGTCACCACACTCTGCCCTCACTGCCCCTTTCCTCTGTGATACATTGCACTGTCTCTGCCACCTCAGGCATCTGGAGCAGCCTCTGACCTTCCATTTGTCACCTAACCTCAGCCCCACCCCCCTCTGGTCTGTGGATCATCCCCCAGGATGCTCTGCAGACATGCAAAGCCACACAGCTCCAAAATAGAACCTTATCTCTGTCAGCAGCACCTCTACCCGCTTCTCCCAGGACCCCCTGAACTCTCAGCTTCCTCTGTATCTCCCCTTCTCCCATATGCCAGAGAAACAGGGTTGGCTTCCACACAACCAGAGGAAATAACCTGAGAGACCTGTGAATTGTTTGATCAGAGACACCCATGCCACTACCTACTGCCACTTACATAATTATGACTAGATGTCAGGAATCCATCACAGCAGCCCCAGAAGAAACAGATGACTGAAGAAACTAAATCAATAACCAAAATGCTAACTATACATTAGGGCACAGGTGCAGCTGGTTTCACCACTGAACATCACCAAATTCCCACAAAAGTGTTTATGAGGTGTGTGGGGAGAGTGTTCTATAGCTTGTGACCATGTTTTAGTAAGACTGTGCCCCTGGGCTGTGTCTTTCACCAGTGCTCTCAGGATCTTTTTTCTGACCCTAACTTTCAGGCAAGGCAGGAAGAATAGAAGTGCCTAGAGTTAGACACACCTCTTTTCCCCTAGTCAGTTAGGCTTGGTTAGCCAGTTAGGTAAAAATTTCCCTTGTGGGCAGGGCTTCTTAAAAACAGAATGCTCAGGATCTCTCTCATTCCAGGAACCCAAAGCATCACACTCCAGAAGACCACACCTAAAACTGCTAAGAAGAGAAGCTGAGAATATTTTGAACTTCAACAGAAAGAACTTTAACTCTTTAACTTTTTGTCAAATTATCTTTTCTTTTTAAATTCCTTTTCACTGTTTAATTGTGATCTTAATGGTAGGTACATGAATATTTATACAGTTCATTTATACAGTTTCCTCTTTTTTCTCTCATCTCTAGCATTTTTTGAAGCCAGTTATTTTACATGGATTAGTTTTTTTTGTGTGTGAACTAGGATGTTTGATTAGCATATTTTACTTTTGTTTTGTATTCTTTTATTTTTAATTTTTAAAAAATTTTTGCTTTATATATATTTTTCTCCTACCTGTTTCCTTGATTCTCTCTTTTCTTCTTCTAACAGCCAATCTCTATTGTTTTATCTTTCACTCTTCCTTTAATGTTTTACTTCTGTCTTCTCTCCTCCTCTCTCATAATCATCACATCCTGTATCACTTCTGTTCTCTCCCTGTCCACCACTTGAAAGTGTAAACCCTTTTGCAAACTTGCTGGTTTTATTATAGGCAATAACTGATCATATCTTTTCTGTTTATTGTGATAATTAACATTGTAAACATTATAATAGGAACTATTTGGTTTCATGCTGTAAATTGTTTGCTTTGGTTGTTATTATTATTATTCGTCTCCTCCTAAACAGTGAGGTAATGGAAACCTTCAGGGATACTATACTCCACAGGGTAGAAACTCTACTGCCTCAGATCCATACTGTTAGATGGGTGACACACAAACAACATGAAAATGCAAGGGAACAAATCACCACAAGCAAACCAAGATACTCCGATAACAGATTCCATTGACACTGCAGTGGAAGAATGTCAGAGAAGGAATTTAGAATGTACATGGGAAAATATATTTGTGAAGTAAAGGATGATGTAAGAGACCAAATACAGGTAGCAAAAGATCACTTCAAAAAAGAGATAAAGATCCTGAACAAAAACAAAAACCAAACAGAAATCCTTGAAATGAAGGAAACAATAAACCAAATTAAAATTCCAATAGAAAGCATCACTAACAGACTGTAACACTTGGAAGACAAAACTTCAGGAAATGAAGATAATATATATAGTCTTGAAAATAGAGTTGACCATGGAGAGAAGATGTTAATAAACCTTGAACAGAACTTCCAAGAAATATGGGATGATATGAAAAAAAAATTAAGATTCAACAGGATAGATGAAGGCATGGAGATACCAACCAAAGGAATGCACAATCTTTTCAATGAAATAATAACAGAAAATTTTCCAAATCTAAAGAATGAAATGGAAAATCAAATGCAAGAGGCTTATAGGATCCCAAATGTGCAAAATTACGACAGACCCACCCTCTCAGGTACATTATAATGAAAATGCCTAGAATACAGAATAGAGAATTTTAAAGACTACGAGAGAAACACATCAGATTACATATAGGGGGAAACCAATATGGATCTCAGCTGATTTCTCAGCCCATATCCTCAAAGCTAGAAGGTCCCAGAATAATATATAACAAGCTCTGAAAGAAAATGTTTCAATTATAGTTTAGATTCTCATGCCCCAGTACTGGATCCAGCTCTGGATTTCTGCTCCAGTACACTTTGGCTGTCTGTATTTTCTTGTCAGAACCAAGTTTCTATTGCAATGGTTTGCCCTGAGACCCTAATTCTGTGGTGGACCTAAGTTGTTAACTTTTAGTTTATTCAAGCTTTTATTTTTTATTGTGAGTATTGAGTGGTGACTTCCAACCTCAGAGCAGAAAACCAGCTGTTAAAGCTGTTTTTTTTAATTCAGTGTCTCTTCAGATTAATTTTCTTTCTAAAACTATTAGTAAGTAATTTAGAAGTGGTAGTAGGAAAGATAGTGGAGCAGGAAGCACCAGGAATCTATTTCCCCACTTAGATAACAAACTGGCAGAATCTGACTGATATAATATTCTAGATTCTGCATTTGTCTGTTTGGTACCCATTCATCTGTAACCAAAAAGAAATAACATTTTTCCTCATAATAGTTGAAAGCAGCACTTAAAATTGGAGTTCCTCTGTCTCTTGCAAATTTTCCACCAAGTACCAACACGTCCCAATATTTTGGATGAAGTTTAAATTTGACACTGAATTTGGGAATGGTCAACTTCACAGCTCTCTTTAGAATTCAGTTTAAGGGTCTTAGTCATCAATTGTACCAAATCAGTCATTTCATTTGTATGACTTTTCCCTTCCCTGGAGTCCCTATCTGACTTATCAATTGAACTTGTAGAACTTAACTTATCCTCAAGTAATTAATCAGTTTCCTCTCCTGAGTGATGCTGCCATTGAGCAGGTATGACTGGATTTCCTGCTGCAGTTTCCCTGGCCCTGCTACCCTCAGAGTTTTCCTCACTGAAAGTCCCAAGGGGAATATTTCTTCTTGGGTCTGCTTTAGTGGACTCCTCTTTCTGACTGACAGACTATCCTTTGATGATGATATCTCACTGCTCCTTGAACTACTCACAGAGCCAGTAACCTTTCTACTTTGGTTTTCAGCATCTTGTTGTGTTAATATGATAGACATTTTTTTCCAACAGTGGGATGAGAAGGTGCCTCCTAGAAGCAAAGAGATCGCTGTTGACCTGGCTCTCCTTCACTGTGCTCAGTCTGTTTTCTTCTGCCATCACCATGGAGACAGGGATTGTTCAGACCTAGAGCTGTGTGGCTGTAAATCTGGGTAGATTCTGCCCTGTTTTTCCATAATATATTCTTTTTTTTTTTTTTTTGGTGGTGCTGGGGATTGAACCCAGGGCCTTGTGCTTGCAAGGCAAGCACTTTACCAACTGAGCTATATCCCCAGCCCCATAATATATTCTAGTGAATTCAATCCTGGTTCTTTGGCCTTTGGTCTTTGTTGGGGGCTCCAACAACTTCACTGGTTCACTCTCTTCTCCACTGCCTTTGACAGAGGACCATGTTGGAATCAGGCTTTCAGGTTGAGCACTGGACTTAGTGTTACCCTGCAGACTCTCTTCCTTTACTTGAGAAATATTGCATTTACCTTTTTGTTCATTAGAAACATCTAAGTGTCTTGAATGATTCTTTGGAACTATGCTGTCATTCACTGAATCCCTCCTTTCTGCAGGTAAGATTTGATATTTACCCTACTGATTGTAGCTAGTCATCTGCAGTATTGCTCATGTCTGTTTTTCCAGTGTTGCCTTTCAGAAGAGCACGTGATTTTAAGGGACTGATGACCATGGATTTCTCCTTGGACAAACATTTATCTTCATTCATTACACGTGTCTTGGAACCCTCAGCAGAATGTGGTTGGGGATGCATCACTTCACAGTTTGATTCTGCCTTTCTAGAAAACCACAGTAACAACAGGTTTGGATTTAGAGTTGTCATT